>MU834836.1:0-43799 GCA_029204225.1 Diphasiastrum complanatum
GTAATATCACCTCCATTCACCACATGGGACATGTGAAGATACCATGGAAAAGCTCTCGAGCTCCTCTTTTCAATGAGCTATGGCATAACTCCCTGCTAAAACATAACTCATGCGATATTACCAGGGGTCTCTTCCCCTCTTTTGTTCTTGCTAACCATCCTGCACTTAAACAATTGATTTTGCTATTTTTTTCAAGTGAACGTGGGAATTTTATTTTGAATCAATTCCAAAGCATTCTGCATTGACTGAAAATATATGGAGGATTTTCTGTGAAAAAATATTACCCGAAGCTGAATGTTACATGGCTAGATGGTTTAGAGAACATAATTTATTTGTAGCTGGAATTGATATTGTACCTAATGATAGAACAATTGAACTTAAGCAGGTTGGCAAATTGAGCAATTAAGCCTGTATGACCCTCTTCATCTAGCATGCAGAGAGATTAATAATAATGCATTGCTCTTTACTTCCATCACCTTAGTTTTGGGTTGTTTGCAGGCAATCTCAAGGAGAGCTACTTTGCATGACATGATTCGAGATTATGGACATGCTTGTAGTGATTTGCAGAGACTAATAGATCTTTTAGAGAGCCAACATGAGATTGACAGGGGAGTTCAGGTGAACAAACTAGAAAACTCCTCTAATATGCATCAAGATCTTAAGCATGCATGCGGAAGGCTTGCAAAAGCAGAAGAAGAAGCCAGAAAAGGGCATCCTCTGGACTACTATCGAATTCTGTGAGTTTATTTTTGCTACACTGAGTCAACTAGGACTTATTGTGCATCATATAAAAGGGGCAATTTTAGAGGGATGTGATAGCATATGTTCCATTTGACATACAACAGATTTGCAAAGTTAAGATTGGCATATTGCTGTTGTTATGTTTAGGGTTAGATGCACATTGATAAAAATCTCTTTTGTTTAAGTCATGCTTTTTGGGAAAAAGTAACGAAATTCTGTGCTACTTAATTTGACTACATTGCGTAAGTTGAAGCTTTGGCTGTTATTGTGGTAATTGTCAAACTAGAATTCACAAGGGACGAAAAATTGTATCTTTACTTTTCTCACGTAGCATCACATCATTGGCACATTCAATCAGCCACTTGCTCATGCGTGTTGGGAGTATTACATGTCGACATTTTGAATACCTCTTTGGCTACCGTGTTCCTTCAGGTATGTCACACAACACAAGGCATGTAGCATAAGCAGATCAACCCTTTTTTCAAGAGGTGCCACCAGCAGATTAGTTTTGAGACCCAGTACGAACATGAGAATCATAATTGCCATGTACAGAAAAAGTCATAGTCAGTCACATCATATAATTTATATAGACTATGAATGTACAACATATCTCATACCCTCCCCCTCAATTTGTGCATATGACCTAACCTACACTTGGGTGCCTACGAATTGACTGGTGACGCCATATCATTTAGTCCGTTCTATGCACGATGGAGTTGATGATCTGAGACTGTGTGGGTGGATTCCGTAGGGTTGAAGATTACATGCCTTCTTTGTTATGTTGGGTTCTATCCCTTTCATAACGTTTATATATATATATAACGTATCCCCCCTTTTCCCTCAATCTACATTAAAATCAATGTAAAAACTTGGGTATACAATGCACTCCATTGTTACTGCTAGTCTCTCAGATAGCATCCTGAAAGTTTGACCATTCATTATTCTCATTCGCCCAGGCATCATCTCCCCCTCCTTCTGCAAAAGATCAACACATCAGGTGCCAAACTGTTTCCTTTGAGAAACATACTCATGACGTGACGTAATTGCAGCTAGTTTAGAAGCTCTGTAATTTATCAGTTCCAAGATTCAAGTGATTCATATAATTGGTAGAACTTCTTTTTCATTAGGAAAGCTGATTTTCTTAGCACGAGGCTGAAAATTATGTATGTTTTTTCAAACTCTGTATTACTCGTCCAACTCAGTGAGTGTCTGATTTTCACAAGCATGTGAGTTAGTTCAATTTATTGCCTATCTGTCTTATGCATGCTGAGCAAAAAATCCCACAACAACATTTATAGTTTGAGGAATTTCTGCCATGAATGGGCTGGCTGGCCTTAAAAATTATTTTACTGGGAAGGATTCTTTTTTCTAGACCACAAAACTGAATGGTGCTTCTATTGTGCTGGTTTCACAGTCGCATAAACTCCCAACATTGCCTCCATGTTTGATTAAACTCTCTGATTTGACTTCACAATTCTATTGTCTTGAAATTCTTTTCAGGATCAGTGATTTAACTTGCAAGTTAAACTACCTCCCACAACTAGGATGCACCATACTATGTGTTCAGTGTTCATTTAGTTAATAAGTGTTTTGGAGAGACTGCTTCTGCGTCAATGATCCCACCTCCACTTGATGATGCTTTGACGATTGTCAACGATTGTCAAACAGGAATGACAAAGGGATCTTGGAATATCTGTTGAGGTGGAAAGACTTACTAGCAGATGCCAACTCCTGTATCAATTTTTTTTTTTGGAGCAATGGTTTTTTCTAGTATTGAAATATGTAAGGTAGCGAATGGCCTGTTTTCTTCAGGTAACATTCCTGAATGATAATTTCCAGTCGTAATCAAAGCAATTACCAACTGTTACGTCTTCACACGAGCTTTGCCCTATCATTCGGTTGGCATGCAAGTTGTACTTGTTGTTCAATTTCAAGTAAATCTTCTGGTTTTTATTTGATCTACCGCAAAGGTCTAGGTTCAGACCTATCATTGGGCTAGCATTAAATCATACTTGCTGTTCAATTTAAAGTAAATCCTCTGGTTCCCATTTGCTTCACTGGTCAACATGTGCTGAATGGCCATGGACAGTACTGTTCACTTTTCTGCTCTTTTGCGTGCTATTCCCTGGATCCCCTGGACCTGGGTATGAGAATGATATTCAGTGGAAGAATACCATGCCTAGAATTGGTATTTTAGGGTTCCTAGACCAATGGTCTTGTGCAGAGGATTGTCTTATTTTGAAATACATTGTCAGATTGTCTAGCAGAATCTGATGCTGGACACGGCATGAAAATCACAAGCTCCTTGTGGTTTATAGTCATTGAAGTCCATGTCTCCAAGTGTTCGTTTTCAAAAGCTAGTTTTACTTTGAATTGTCTCATTCCGCTGCTTAGAATAGTTGCTGTGCGCTCGAAGTGCCATCACTGTTGTCATTTTTTTTTAACTTACGAGCATTAAGAATTTTTGTAACATTTTGCAGAGCCAAAGTAATTCTGGCTTTACATTGTGAACCTTAGGTAGACATTTACACATCTAGCAATGCAGAATAGGCAGGCATTTCATTGTACATGGTGCAATATTTTCGTATATTTTTTTCAATTTATAACAAGAATGTGCACGTAGGAAAAAGTCAAGCATTATGGAACTTTTTTTCTGTAGGGAATGGAAGCTAGTCAGAGAGAATATGAAAGATATTGGGAGAAGTTTTGCTGCAAATGTGAAGCCATTGTTACCCCTGCAAACACTTTTCTTTTTTCAACATTTGAATTCTGATTCAGTCTTAGAAGTATTACCGCAGCTATTCTTTTGAGCCTCACTTAATCAGCCTTCTGCAACATTGCTGTCGACTCCGAAGCTATCACGGCTGTAAGAAAGATATATTGGTTGTATTTATAGGCATTGTAGGTTATAAAACCTTGCAAAAATTTATGATCTATCTTTTCAGCTGTCTGATTAATTTGAGTAAGTCGGTTGCTAGATGAGGTTCAATTTTCTGTACTTCAGAACAATGAAGACACCTCTATGCATGAATCCCGTGCTCGACTTTCGTTTCCCTGTGTGGAAGTTGGATGTTTGACACTTTATGTGGAAGCTATTACTGTATAGACAATTCTATGTATGACAGTCCAGTCCAACACTGTGGGTCCTCCTTGGATTTGAGAAATTTGTAGCAAAGCTTGTAATTGCTTGGGTTGAAGTTTTTTTGAGGTTCTGTATTTAAGATCAGCAGTGAGGTCTCAAGTATGTCGTATGAATTCTGCCGTGATCTGCAAGTCGTTTTAACAACTTCTCGTGAATTAGAAGTTGTTTGCTCTTTCATTTTGCACATAATGATTGTTGATACTGCAACAGCTGGTTCAGAAAATCTCTTGAATTTCTTCTTGTTCCATTATTTATTTTGTAATTTCTAAACTTCGAATATGCTCTTTGTAAAATGTTGCAAATTTTGCTGTCTTTCACAATGGTACCTTAAAACAACACTTCCATCTTGTGGATGCAGAGGGGTGGAGCCATCTTGCTCAGCCAATGAGATAAAGAAGTCATATCGGAAATTGGCACTGAGACATCACCCGGATAAGGTGCTTACTAGAAATTGTTTTTCTTCATTTTAAGTCTTTAAGATAAATTTCCAGCTCTCAGATTACAGAAATTTATTCTTTCATTAACACACTTTTGCTGGAGCTACTGCACAATTTAGGCAGGACAATTGCTGGTGAGAACTGAAGGTGGTGACGATGGAGACCTGTGGAAAGAGGTTGGTGAGGAGGTTCGTCGAGATGCAGAAAGGTTGTTTAAGCTTATTGGAGAAGCTCATGCTATTCTTTCGGATACTTCAAAGGTAAGGTGTCTAAATGTGTGTCTGTGGTTGATTGTCTTTATGTTTTGCGTTTTATCTCGATCATCCATGATAATTTGACATTTTTAGACTCCAGTGGGCCTCTGCTGATAATCTGTTTATCTATGATTTAAGTTAAGGAGGCTCCAGAGGTGGCTTCATTAAGTTCAAACAGTATAGTACACTAAAGAATATTATGCTACTTCAAATGTCATTTTGCAGCGGATGCAGTACGAAAATGATGAGGATATCCGAAAGCTCAGAACCAAAGGAAGTGGTTGTGCATCTACGAGTGCATCAGAGGCTCCTCGCTATCACTCTGAAAAAGGTGGGAGACGACATCGTGATAGATGGGATTCATGGAGTGGATATACACATCAGTATCAACGCTGGCAGAGTGGTCCAGATGCAGCACAGCCAGATACATATGCCCGTCGGGGGCGTTACAAGACTAATTTTAAGAATAGTGATAGATGGGAATTTGGTTGGAATGATGTCTAGACTATTTAATACAGGAGAGTCATCCAATGTTTCATTTATTGCATCATGCTCATGGCATGATAAAACAGAGATCTCTGACTGCCCTCAGACGGTCTTATTTCTTAGTCCAGCATTGTATTTTTGGTGCCATAGTACAGAAAATATATAGTGAAGATTGAAAGGGGAATCAATAATAATAACTGAAGGCAAGTGGGGTACCAGTTTTGCAAACCAAGTTGAGAAGTACCTTCTGATTACCTTTACAAGCACAAGCTTGTCTATTGATAGCCTTGTCTTGATTTCAGTGTAAGAGTAACATATCTTTAACTTTGAGCAAATGCCTTTTGCAGCATTCTATAAAGATTTCAGAATTGAGAACTGCAAACTCTACCGTTATCGACAGAAATGTTTCAGTAACAATACTGTTTTGCATTATGACAACAAGAAATAACCTCGATTGAACGTGAAGACTTGAATGCCAGCAAAGCAAGGCATTTCATGTGTGGGCACAAACAAGAATTCATTCAGCCCTGGTTCTTGCAGATTAGAAGATTGTGCTGCTATAGTTGAGAACATTTGCAAATTCATTACTATTAGATGTCTCACCTCTCAAGCATAGTTGTTACATCATGTTTAGAATGCCCGTGCCCATTACCACTTGGAATGCCTGTAGAAATATCTCTAATGTCTGGAGAAAATGTCCTTTTTCTTGTTATAGCATGCTAGTGTTTGCAAGCAGGATGTAGTGAATAATTATTTATGAAGTTAAATGTATTATATTTAGTTCTTTTATTTAATTATGAAGTGTACAAACTAGCATAATAGTTTGATTCCCTGCCCACATGGCTAGAGGAAACAAGAAAACAAAATTATTTTAGAAATGAAATTTTACTTCGTAATCCTTATTCAACTTAACATGGCTTGTAATGGATGATATGTAGATACACCTTGTGTGCAATGTATCCACATTAGCTCATAACTGTTTCATCATCTATATCTAAGTTGTGTGTTTCTGATTATATTAAGACATTACGCATGCATGATGTTTGGCAGAGGTTGTAGAATGTCCCTGTATGCCCAGCCTACAGGCATAAGCAGATATATAAGGAACCTGTTACCAAGTTGGTCCCTCATGAATGCATAAGGTAAATGTCGCTGGGAACTCATATTTCCACCTGCAGTGAATTCTGGAACTATGGGAGTGGGCGAAGTCACAATAAATGTTTCAAGCATAGTGATCATTGAAAAGAAAGATTTCGATTGTGGACTGTTGCAGGATCAGATAAAGATGTCCATTTGTGCAATGCAAGTGGCAATTTTTGATGTCTTCATGAAAGATACATATTGGCCAATTAGCATAATGAAATGTAAAACCTGTTTCAAACCCTAGTATCACATTTGCTTTACTTAGGTGGAATAAGTAATGGTTTAGCTTGTGTTCGGTAGCTTTCTAAAAGTATCTTCCTGATTCAAAAACCCTAAAATGTTTCTACGTAAAAGCCCTTTTCTTGGTGCATCAACGAAACCCAAATCAAACGAAGAAAATTGTGTTTAGCAGAATACATGAATGTGTGGAGAGGTAACATCTTGAGAACTAGCCATATCTCACTCATTGGGAATTACACCCGTCTATTACTAGTGATTCAATCCGAAAAAGTAGAGTTATAAAGGTTATGACCTCTTCTTTAAATAAGTATTCAATCTTCAAATTTCCAAGCTCGTTCAAACTTCACTGAAATATAATTCATTCCAAAACTCGAATCCTAGAACGATGTATTTTAAAAAAAAAATTTAATGTGAAAGAGAGATCACTGAGCTAAAACATGACCCTGATTGCAATCGGAATTGCTTTCAAAAACTTATAAATTGTATTCATCAATGGAGATGTCTAGAGGACATGGTGTGAAAAATATCTATGGAGCATTTTAGAAACTCAAAAACCGTAACCGTTAGTAGTAAGTACTACTACCTTCTTGTTCTTATCTAGCAATGTTATAAGCAGCTATGTAAACATATATCAAAACAGCCTATCCTTTCTCACATAAACATCATTAATGCTGGAAAATCTTATCCCTTATGGTGAATATGCGTATCTTCAAAACAAGCATGTGTTTATACATTGTATGAACCAGAGTATTGAGAAAGTTGTTTCAAAGCTAGAAAAATTGTCCTATCATCAAGAAGACATAAAGAGTCTTTTGAAAAGTAGATAGGTAGATTTAACTCCATTAGAACCTGTCTATCTGATGTGAAGAAGTATCTTATGGTAAAAAAGCTCACCTCAGAAGTCGTAGAACTATAGCAGAGAACCAGCGCACTAGAATAAAGAGAGCTCAGCTCCATAAGTGTTGCTAAAAGTTGTCTTATAATAGCTACAGTACACTAAGTCAAAACATGTATCAAAGAACGCCTAAAAAAGAGTCGTTTTGCATCATAATGTTGCAGAAAAAGTCTTTGTAGGTTGATTGCAGTCCACAGCTATCATAAGGGTGCTTACGAGAAGCAAGAATAGTATTGAAATCAAATCACAAGTGTGTAGTGCTGCAGCGTTGACCGGTATAGCTTGGTTCCCAGAAGAGGTGGCCGCATAAGAGGGCGAGAGAGAGAGAGAGAGAGAGAGCGCAATGCACAACTAGCCGGATAAGATGGCGTGTGTGTGTGTGTATGTGTGAGAGAGAGAGAGAGAGAGAGAGAGAGAGAGAGAGAGAGAGAGAGAGAGATTTTTTGAGATGCACAACTAGCTACGCAATTTTGTCCCCAATCCAGTCAAATAGAAATTGCAAAGAGCGAATTGCATCTCATAATGATAATTGGTTTTTATATTCAATCTATGTATGTTTCATATTGTTATGTTGCGAGTTAAAAAAACTTGCATTTTGAAAAGGAACATGGAATAATGAACTAGAAAAGCATTCTCTGTGTGTTTACTAAACATAGGAATGTGTGATTCTAAAAAAGGTACATGTAATCAAATAGTTAGTAATTGCAAAAATGTGTTTTGGGACTTTTTTAGAAGATCAAAGCTGATCAAGAACAATGTTAAAATTAAAAAAAAAGTTAGTAGCTGATAATAACTTTTAACTAATTTTCAGTGCTAATGGCAATGTTGTTCAATTGAGTTTGAAGGGAAAAATGCAAAGTTATTCAAAATATCGCAGAAGAATGCATAGATAACTGAACGAAAGAAATGAATTTATATTAAGATTAGGAATCGATAAAATGTGCCAATAATTTTCAAATATAAGACCAACGTTTCAAATACCAGTATTTACGTGAGAGCGATGGATGGTCGCTTAAGTTATTACAAACTCACATTTTCTGAGATCTAAACATTTTGATATATACTTTTTCTAATCTATCTGCAATCGAAGAGTCATTAACAATTTCTAATATCCGAGCTTCATAATGATAAAAAAAAAAACGTCACAAGTCTTGTCATAGGCCATTCCTTTCGGTGGTCTATGAGTATGTTGTCGTTTGTTAAAATCTGTTGTTTGGCCGATGTAGATTAGTCTGCTTGTTCGAGAGACTATTTTGTAGATAGTGAAGAATTGCCTCGTAGTCGTTTCGGTGGCGGTGGTCATAACAATGTACCTTTTGGGCCTCTCAAAGTTCTTGTAATGCCATATCGTATGTATGCTTTCAAGTAGAATTAAGAAATGAAATATTTTGGATATGATATTTCCAAAACAATGAACAATAAGATAATGTGTTAGAATTCAAAGATAAGATGTCATAGAATAGGATTATATTGTCAATATTAATTATTTGTTTGACTTACAATGGCTGGTGTTGGATCAAAATCTGCAGGTGTTAGTTTGCGTGTAAGGAATATGTTTTCTCGTCTTGTCACTCGAGATAACATAAGTTAATCCTGGACAAAAACTTTTTTGAATATCAATTATTGCAGTGTCACGGATTGTTATGCCTTGCGATTTATGAGCTGTAATAGCGCATGCTAATGTTAAAGGAAATGTAGATTTGTAATATATTTTAGAATTGTAGCTCAATTTTCTAATAGTTGATGGCACGATTACAATCCTTTGTAACTTTGGGATGCGTATGCGTGTTCGCTTTTTGGCTACCACTCACTTGAGTTTTGTAGAGTTTAGTGGTCTTTTAGAATGTGAGATATGGAGTTTCCTTGAATTAGTGATGTATTTTTTGGTGGACACTCATTTCACATTGTGTCCCAGACGTGTTCTAGTCACATACTTAGTTATGATCCAGTGATGATCGTTTATACCTCCACTGTGTGGAGTCTTACAGGATAGCTAGACGTAGAATCACATGACTAGTTAACGCCAATCAACTAGTTAGTTAGTCTTCGTCGTTGCTATTCGTTTTGAGATTGTCCCAAACACATTGTGTGCATCTTGTAAAACAGTTGTCATGCGTATTAAGTCAGATATTTCATCACATGACATTGTTTGCATCTCTATGCGTAGGTTTGTAAAGTCACGGTCCAGTGTCTGGCGAAGAGCATCGGTTTTGGCTAGCAACGTCTCAACCAACTCTTCATGCTTAAAGGAACATCTGCACTCTCTCTCCCATGCTCACAATCTATATTGGTTATTTCCCCTACATTGCCATGTTTTTTGCGGTTATTCCATAATTGAACATAGAATTTTTGTGCCACTAACTTGGTGCCTACCAAGTGCTTGCATTGAGAAGAATTGTCAAAGCACGAGCATGCTTCTTTTGCGATGTCCACTACATACCACTTCTTAGCACTTGCTTCACTTCTCACACTAAAAATCAACTTGTCTTCGTCAAGTACAATGAGCCTACTTTTTTCATGGTAGTACTGCTCAAGGATTTGAAATTTCGCTAGATTTCGCAACCTTTGAGAATTTGACAAAGTTCTCTTTGAAAAACGTTCTGAGTCATCTGCAACCCACACACATGTTTATAATGAGTATCCATATCTTGGAGGTACTAAGAAAAGATAGGAAATTGATATATTAAATGTGGGTTAAGTGATGCAACAAAACCAATCAGTTGTTTTAATTTGTAATGCTCCACGAGTGTTCCACCGCGATGTGTGCCCGTGACGGATGACCCAACTAAATAGTTGATGAGATCTGTAACCTTATGATTTACGTTTCCCCCAAGGACACTATACTTGAGGTGGTGCCATGTCCTCTCAATTAGATTGGTTGTATCCACTTCTCCATGTGGGAATAGTTGTCCCCATTTTGGCCCCCTCCACATGACCTCTCTTCCAGTCCATCCCTTATGGACATATTGCAACACATCAAGCGAACATGCATACATTTGGTCAAATGCTTGTACTAGTCCCATCGAACTCTTCTTCTGAATTAGATTGCAACAAATCACACATGTCTTTGTAGAGAGCATCTCCTTCATCTAGTGGGAGTTTGGGCAATAGAGTCTCTACCCATGTCTTTTTGGCATGAAATGTGCATTAAAGGATATTGCATGCCAACTATTTGAGCTCTTCTCCTTCTATGGTCCAACACGCCCTGTCATTTGTAACAATTTCTATTATGGCTTGTAGTTCCGTTATGGACTTGTCTATGACAATTGCACGGGGTCTTGTAAATCCAAGTCTATTGAATATCGCTTGGAATGTTAGTCGCAATGCAATGCCTTGATGGTGTTGTCCTTTATCATCTGAACATACCATGAACCAAATTGGCATCACATGGCCAACTTGATTTGGAACAACAGCTCCAAACAAGGGAAAGTTAAATTGGTTTGTCTTAAATGTTGAGTCAACAGCCCATGCACTATTTTGGAAAAAACATTTAGCAATACCCAACATCCATCTTGCAAGACAAGCACAAAGGGCCTCTTGGTGTTCTCCTTGTGGTCAGGGTCATATGGTTGATAATAAATGACTTGTTACATGAGCTTATATCAAAATCACAAAAAAAGTTCATGGCCCATTTTTAGCTAGATGAAATAATATGAGCCTCCAAATTCAAACTCTTCCAATCATTCGAGCTCAAGGCATCTGTCCAACAACACACGACTGTATTTTTAAACAAGTTTGTTTGTTATGTTTGAACAAAGAAATGTTAATAAGATGCTACACATGATACACCCCACATCAAGTTACCTTTCGTTCGTAGCCTGTATAACAATTGAGATATCTAGAAAAAACCTAAAGCATGCGAGGCGAGAACCGTTTCCTGCCACCAAGGTCAAGAACAAAATCTTTTGGCCTAAGCTCACAGGAGTCGATACCGGCAACTTAGCCGAAGACATGGTCACCAACTGCCGAGTCTTCTACCAGAAGCACCATGGCAATCCTGATCGCGATGTCAGATATTTTGCGGATAATTGGTGGCATTTCTGGCAGAACTCAAAGGTTTTTGGGATCGAGGGTTACCCCCAATTGCCCTTGACATCAATAAACCCTTGCGCATGCAAGACGACCATATCAACGTTGCAAGGCTCTATTATTGCGCTGCACTTACTTCCGCCCTGCACGTTGATATGGTGGAGCTATGGAAAACCCATAACTTTCTCTAGGGTATGCTCCATTATTACAAACCCATGCCCTTCCTGAACAAATTATGGTGGCAAATGATGGAGGGCATTGGGACGACCATCTACCACTCCCGACAACAACAATCTCGCCTCCAAGAAGCACAAAAAAATCCAGGACGAAAAGGCGTCGATTGGTGTGGGACCACCAATCCAATAAGGAGGGGGATAATGTTAGCAACTGTGCTAACACAGAGAAAATAATAAAATAATAAAACTCCGTGGCATGTGTTTTGTAAGACCACGTATGAGTATCTGTCAATAAACTTCAAGCCATGGCATGTGTTTTGTAAGTCCATGAGTAGAAGCTTAAATAATTGTGGCATGTTCATTATTGCTTATTTGTTTAGTATTAGCCGCAATCTCATTTTATTACCCTTCGGGTGTTAATTTAGGATTAGTCTAGTCACCTTGCTAGTTGGGTAAGCCTTAGCAAGGATTTTTATTGTAGTTATTAATTAGTTTATTTCCGTTTCGGGCTCTCATTCCTGTCCATATTTCTGTTGAATTTTATTGTAGAAACTTAAAAAGTGGACGAATCTCTACATCCCTTACTACACCCGTAAGTAGATCTAGCCACCGCACTCACTAGAAATACTTCCAACACCGTAATCAACCCTAAGAGAAATTGTTTGATGGCTTGTTTTGGACAACATCATTTTTTCAAGATATGATTTAGGTTTTTCAACCTTTTTCAGCCCACCCGCCTTCTGTACAATCATGTTTTAGCTTCATAATTTTATGCATAAGCATGCCTATTTTTAATACTCTAGCTTTCAATCCAAGTATACTAATAAGAATATTCAGTCCTATAGTCAATACAACTAGGAGTACCACACATTCCATGATGATCATATAGTGATTCTACTCATTTGTAGGCAATTATTTAGTAAAGTAGTCAAACAACCTTTGAGAACAAACTTTAAAGAAAATTTAAAATCTATTTCCATAAGATTACTAAAATACACGAGTTTTTTTTCTGAGAAGAAACAAATTTTAATCCACTTTTCTATCACTAACTATGTTGTTTATTTTTGTGATTCGCATTGCCGTAAACTGCATGCTTGCCATTGGCAGATCAAGTATGCTCTCTGAACTAGGAAAGTGGGTTGACAGCCCACGATCATGTGCACAAATGGGAGAATGGGTTGACAGCCCACGATCCCACCATGATCATATTTTGTACCTTCACAACTCATCCAATCATTCACAGCTCATGATCATTCCAGAATCACATGAATTATTAAAGCATGAGAGATGTTGAGAAAGTAGATAAAAAAGGATAGTCTTGCATAACAATCTACTAGTTACCTTGTAGAATTGAATGAACGCTTATTGAAACTCAGAGCAAGTCTTTCATGTGTGATCATCTATGTATGCGCTGTGTAACAATATGCTATGTGGTCAATAAGGAACATGCAATGTTCATGGGTGATGTAACTTAGCTAGCGTATTTGTGGACCTTTTTGCCAAGTTGAGGCTGTGGTAGCATAATGGTTAGGGGAGTTGCCTTCATTGCCAAGAGAGGTGTCAAAAATGTAGGTTCTATGTGACAAATGAGGGCAAAATTAATTAAGCATTTTATGCTGATGCTCATTAAAGGAAAGCACGAGCCATGTCAAGATAGTATAAATAAAGAAATATGGTGGTTGTGTATGGAAAATAAATGTATGTAAAAGGAGGCCTAGGGCTGCCTGTGTCAATGCACTCCGGCCTGGGCACGCCCTAGCATCTCCCTACGGGGAGAGTGCACGTCTTAATTTGTGATAGCGGGGGCTACATGTACACCTCCTCTTCAAGATCTCCAATCAAGAATGCATTAGTGATATCTAATTGCCATAGATCCCAACCATAAAGGGTTGCAAGAGAGATAATGACCCGAATGCTTGCCATCTTTGCTATGGGTGCAAAGGTCTCATCATAATCAATCCCATACTCTTGAGCATATCCTTTTGCCACCAAACTTGCATTGTATTTTTTGATTGATCGATATTGATCAGTCTTCAATTTGAAAATCCACTTCAAGATCAATTTGAAGACGAAGCATATCAAGATCTGAGCAAGTTTGACAAAAAAAAACAATGGCCAAATCCATTTAGGAGTGGTAAATGAAAGTGAGACCAAGGTGCACATGGGGTTTAGGGTGATTTTGAGTCTCTCTCTCTCTCTCTCTCTCTCTCTCTCTCTCTCTCTCTCTCTCTCTCTCTCTCTCTCTCTCTCTCTCTCTCTCTCTCTCTCTCTCTCTCTCTCTCTCTCTCTCTCTCTCTCCCCATCTCCCCTTAGGTAAAATTAGTAAAGTTTCTCTCTATGTATCTATTTTTCTCATTCTAACTCCCTTTGCTTGTCATTTTTCTCGATGGTACAATATCATCTCTCTAGCGCTTGCTTTGCTTCATGGACATGACAATGATATTAATCTAAAAGAACATGTCATTTTTACAGGAGTGTTCCTTTGGTAGGTATTTTGTTGGATTTAGGGTTTGTTTGGCAAATCGGAAAGTTCACTCACTCGCTTTGATGGAGAGGCGTGATGAAGTTGTTGATTCCTTGGGTATGTGCACTGAAGGAAATGAAGGGGGTGGGTTGCAACATCCACCTATGAAACAAACATCTATCCGTACCAATGAAAATCAAAGCAATGCTATAAGCGGGTCAGTGGTAGCATTTGGAGATAAGGAGTTGCACAACTATCTTGCTCAACCAAGTACAATTAAAATTGGACGTAAATATACAATGCCTTCATTTTTTGACCCAAAAATCGAAGAAATGAAAAAAAAAAAATGCTCGTTGCCAACACCAGTTCCATCCACAGTATGTTTAAATAAATACCAAGCCTTGGAACGAAAATGTGAAAAGTTGAAAAAGTTGAATGAAAGGACTATGGCTGAGAGGGACAAGGCCAACCAGGTACTAGTAAACTTGGAGGCAAGATTGCGGGCCTTGGAAGTTGTGAAGGCTGATCTTCATTTCACAATTTCACAGATTGAGATCTATAGGGACAATTTTCACAATGCTCGTCAAGAGCTAGAAAAAGAGAGAGACATAATTCGAATGCAAGGTGAGGAGATTAAATTACTACGGGAACAACTTGAAGGAAAAAGAAAAACAAAATTGCAAGTTGCAAGGGGACACCTTGTGACCTTGCCAATGTTCTCCACTATTGCTATCATCCAAGATAGTCAAATCTTTGATAAATTCAATGACTTCATTTTGTACGTGTCGCCCTTTTCAAGTTTCAGTACCATTTGTCAAGCCCTTATCGGTTTTTATGAGCAGTCAAGGGGATCACCCCACGAGCTAGTGAGATTGGCTAGATTCTATGCCAAATATCTTCAAATTTGGTTTTGCCGGGTGATAGGCGTACTTAACAAGCCCAAGGTGGGAAATGATTGGTTCAACCTGAACTTGCCAGTGCCAAAGGGGTTGGACTTGTTGCTATATCTCAAGGTTTGGGATGCATCTTCTTTGGAGCGGAAAGTCTTTGGGGAGATGGTGAAGCACAATTTTATTGAGGGAGTGGACCAAAGCTTTCATGATGTCTCATAATGGTTTTTGGTGAAGATGGATGCATGTCGAGAAGCTATTCCCAATCCCTTCGAAAAAATAAAATGATTGGCTTTTTGAGAATTTTTACGTTTGCTTTCATATTGATCAAAAAATAGATAAGCTTTTCAAAAGAGGAATGGTCCGCTTATTGGTATATCTCGTTTATATGCCATGAGTTGCAATATACCTATGTTGTAATGGACAGTGGAATGTATTGACATACGGAAAAAGAAATATGAGCTCTCGTTGTCAACCTAAAACATGATGATCGCAATAGCCCTCTGGATCAATGAAAACTTTTGTTCAAAAGCTTGAAGTCTATACATAATGTAGCCGAATATATTCTACTCATAAATCGATCACCAAATATGAGCCTTGCATATCATCAATTTAGTACACCTAAACCTATGTACATTAGTTATGATAGGAGAATCATAATAAGGTTCCTTGAGAACCCACATAGATAAGGCTTGTTAGGAATGGTGGCTTGAGCTTTGAGCTCTCTTCGAACCCACGACGTACATCTGTTGCATTAAATATGTGAAGTGAAAGCAATCTTTGCAAGTTAGCTAACAATATCTTCAAGGTGCTCATCTTGCTAGTAGCTATCTCTTGCAACAAAATCCAAAGATTTTTTTTCCCTACATCATTCTCAATAGACTCCTTTTCCCTAAGGAGGGATAGAACTATAGAAAACTAAATTAGGTGAGGAAAATGATGAATGTGTAACAAAAACAGGGCACATATGTTCAAAATCAAAACCTTCATCGTAGTTCACATTGAAACTCAACCATGGTTCTCATTTGTCTTCTAGCTATCAACAAATTCAATGTATATCAATGCCCAAATAGTTCTATAAACACATCACTGTTTGTTTATAACTGAGTTTTAGTATCTCTAGCTTGACTACTTGTCCGGCTCTCTGACCTTTTTGGTAGGATAGAAGGCCCAAACGACAGCATCTCATGTTGTCTAAGTTATGAGATTGTATAAGAAAACTTTCTGCTACCCCTAGGTTTGAGCTTCAGAACTTAGAACTTGACTCCTTACATTCCGAAAGTGGCATATAGAGCTAATTTATCTTAGAAAAAACTTTAGCTCCCTAACGAATACATGCGGCTTTTTCAAAGCATGTAAAACAACCAAAATCAAGCAAAGTATATTCTGTGTAGTATCAACTTAGCTTGTTCCAAGGACAAAAGGTCAATCACCTTTAGACTAGTAGAAAAATAGAGATTGACTTTAAATGATTTAAACATAGACAATCATCATTATAGCTAACTGCAAAGAAACCTATGGTGAGACATAAATGTCGACTAGCAGGGACTTTCAAAGTGGGTTTGAAGAAATGTCACAGAAAGAGAGTAAATGCCTCCAGGTATCTAGTTAAACGTAAATCATAGACTTGCTGTTTGTGAGAAAATTAACTAGAGGAACATGCTGCTATATGAGGAACTATTAATAAGATGCAAGAAAGTGTCAACGTAGGCCTTAGTAGCTCTTACAGATATGCAACAGAGCTGACTTCATTGGAATACAATGCAAACAGACTGACTTCACTGAAAATTAAGCAGAAAAGATATGAAAATGTACCTATTACAACAACTCCAATGCATTTGCCAGCTTCAAGCGCTCATAGAATCATTCATGAACCCACATTTCCATCAGAGTATTGGCAATAATGAGAAGAACCAGTTGTGAACTGCAACAATCACAAATTTGAACACTTAGGAGCAACCTTGTGAAATCCGGCAGAACCATGAGGACATAAAGGAGGCTGCGCGCACTTTTTTGTTGCAGAAGAGGCGCTTGAGGAGAGCTGCAAATCATATCAATCTCTGTTCAGAAGTATAGTTTCAAGCTTTGTTAAGAAGCATAGCGAAGGTGATGAGGAGTAGCTGATTCGGAGCAGCATTCGCAGAATAGCAGATGAGGAGCAACTGATTTGGTGCAGCATTCATAGAACGTGCAAGTAGGCGATGAGGAGCAGCCGATGAGCCGTAGTATTTCCTGAGCGAGCGATGTAACATTCTAAATGCCCGAAATGCAGCAACCAATGCTCAATTGATCAAGGGAACCGTGAGAGCAGCTGTTGGCAGTTGATGGAGGGAGGAACATCAGTCGAAGAGGACGCCGAGACCAGCAACCGTTGGCAGTTGATGGATGCTGCATCCTGCCTACCTTCGTCTTCCAGCCACCTCCAAATCCTTGTGCCAGATCAATGATTGAATGTGATTTGATAGGTCAAATTAACAACTGAATAGGTCTGAAAATTTTGAAGAAGAAAAACTAACAAGACTAGAGCTACAAATCAAGATTTGTCATAACTTTTTGGATACTAATCCAAATGACCTGCCATATGGATTACATGAAAGCTAGGACAATTATTTAAAATCCTATGTAGATAAACTTGAAATAAAAACTCAATAAAATCTGAAAAATTGAAACAAAGTGAAGGGAAAATTCTAATCACCTATTTGGATAGCTTTCGAAAAAAGTGCAATAAAGTTTTGAATCTCTTACCCAAATGGCTTGCAAATTGGTGCCAGTGAAAGCTAAAAAAAACTCTACAAACATATTGAATCAAATTAGAAATGAAAAATGAAATTGAATGTCAAAAATTGATCTAAACAAACCTGAAAAATTCAAAGTTAGAAATTAGCAAAAAGAAAGCTACAAATGGAATAAACTTATCAAATCTAATGAAATTCAAATAGAATCATCATGGATTTAGGATCTATGCTCTGATACCAAGAAATGTCATGTGCCAAATCTAAGCAAATAGCAATTACAATAGCAGTAAAGCTAAAAGAAAGAAGATAACAAGACAATCATGATAACATATCAATAGAAAGCTTGAAACAATGAGATCACAATGGAATCACATTAGTAACGGAAAGAATAGTACAAGATATGAACATGAGCATTGATTCATGTGGATAGGGCACATGATACCTAGCAATGGAGATCCATATGGCTCACATTCACAAGGAAGCTAGAAGCTCTCACTTGCAAATGAGCCAAAAGATTCACAAAATGATGTCTCTTGCCTAGTTATAGACAATGCTCTTACTCAACTAAACATAACTATTTTGAGGGATAGTTAGCCCTTGTTAAGTATTATTTAAGCTACATTGGGCCCTTATTGGCCTATTATCCTTATTCATTACTTTGGAGGGCCTAAAGCGGGAACCGCCTTGTTCTTAAAGCTAATAGCTCCTTTTGGGCCTACAAAGCTTACATTGGATATTATCTTGCATGTATAAGCATGGATGTACTAACAGTACATGACAATGCAATGACTATCTTGGAATCATAACAAAGAAATGTAGAAGAACCACTTCCTTCATTCATGCACATAGCAGCATTTTTTCCATATGATCAAAGAAATCATTACCAGCAACATTTTCCAAGGAAGAACCATCGTCACCTCCATTGATGAAGTTAGCTCTTTCCTTACCTTTTGCATGCTCACACTTGCCATGAAGAACCATTGAAGAACCATCATTATCCTCATAGCTAGCCAAGTTAGCACAAAGATGAACATCTCCAAGAAGCATATTAGATCTTGACCTAGATCTAGCATAAGGAAGCTTGTTAGACTTTGCATAAGATCCACCAATCTTATTGATGCTAAAAGAGAGCTTTGGAAAGTTGGGACCGATCTCTTTTTCCATTCCATCCTTTTTGTTTGTCATAACAAAAGCATCAAGCTTGAAAAGTCCACCTTGTCTATTTCCCCTAGACACCAAGATTTCTTCCTTTGTAATGAAACAATCATCACCACCAGGCTTTACCGTGTATCATTTTTCTATCATTTGACCAACACTTTACAAATTCTTTGAAAGTGAAGGAATGTAAAGAACACCATCAAGTCTTGCTTTCCTGTTAGTAGAAAAAAAAATAGGAATTGAACCAATACCTTCATTCACACACTCACCACCATTGGCCATGTGAATCACTTTCTTGGCTCCATCATAAGTGACCAAAGAAGTAAAGAACTCCTTGTGACTAGTCATGTGTGAACTAGCTCCACTATCAATCCAACATGAATCTTTGTCACCTCACTTGATATTGGACTTGAAGAACACATCATAAGAGAATCACAAACACCTAGATCCTCATCATTAGTAGTAAAGTTGATTTGCTTGCTACCTTAATCTCTTTTGTTCTTCAAACATTCATTAGTAAAATGCCCTTTGATTCCACAATAGAAGCATTTAAACTTGGATTTATCTTTCTTTTTTCCAAAAGATGAAGTCTCACCTTGATCTTGCCTTTTATACCATTTGATTTTACCTTTGCCCTTGAATTTGCCCTTGATGAACATGAGATGTTGATGTGGATCCACTCTTGCTTGAAGCCTATATTCCTCATTCACCAAGATCTCTTGCAAATACACCAACAGAGTTCTTTGAATAGCAAAGCTTTGAACAAGGTTAGCATGATCATCAAATAAGCCATTAAGTATAACTTGCACAAGTTCTACCTCCTTAATGCATGCTCTCATCAATGCATGCTAGATCATCATTAAATGCTGTAACTCTCAGCATAAAAGCATGAGCACTCTCTTCTACAAGCCAAATGTTCCTCTTGAATGCATGCGGCGTCAAACCAACTGAATGCAAAAGCGGCTTTCATAGCAATTTTACAATGAGCACTTTTATAACAACACAAAGGCATGCTAGAGAAGCTTATGTCCATGAACATCATGGAGATCCTATAGAAGGTACACAATTCCATTTTCTTTTGTTTTTGTCCATTATGTATGCTATTTCTTATTACTATTTCTTATGAAAACGTCATGATATGTGCTTTGAGGATTTTTCAAACATTTTTACAACTTGTTGCAATTTCAATTCCAAGCTCAATACAAAGAAATAGAACTGTTATTCAGCATTTCGAAGCTCACTCGGACAAAGGTTATTACGCGATACAAAATGTGTACTTTGGATATAAAATTGCTATTTCTCAATGAAGGGGAATGATGCGTGCAAACTTGACTGCTATTAGCACCAATCTTGGCAGGCTACTTGGACACATCTTAGAAACAAGAGTGCGCCTCACCTACGGCCCGATTTCGATTGATAGTGTTGAAAATCCTCGAGAAAGAGACTGTTGACGCATCCACCATTGCAACAACTGATTCACAGGGTTGTAACCTTTGATGGTTGTACAACACATTCTACTATTCATATGGATTCTTATGCATCTAAATATGAATTGCATACTGACATAATAGCCCATGGATCTGCAAATTTCACAACGGACATTGTAACCACTATCTTCTAGCATAGAGGTATGCCAACCTTCAATCTAAATCTTTCATTTCAACAGTAATTGTATTCCATCATTAAGCAACTAATAACCTAAATGGCATATTACTTGCAGCAACAAATGCACTTTTCAAATACCACCAAATATATGGCATCATCAAAATCGCATGGAAGTGGGCATGACTGAAAATGCCACCCAAGATTGTGACTTGGAAATTTCCCCGATGAGCTCATTTGCACAATCAAGTCATGGTCCAAAGCCAATGTCCCAGTCAGAGTGTTGCAAACATGAAAATGACATTTTTCAGCAAATAGAAGTTCTCGGCAACAAGTTTAGATTCTCAATACCAAACACCCCATACAAAATAGACTTCTTTGAACATTGTTGTGTGGCATTGAAAAACAAGACGACTGACATTTCAGACACAACAGTCGAGGCTGGATTGAGTTATTGGCAGCATAAAATTTTGGATAGTTGCAACGATGCAGTTTGTGTGTTGTCCAAATTTTTTTCTAAGTTCGTGGAGGCAAGGAATTACGATCGAGCCAAGAATATTGCTAAGGACATTTTAAGGAAGAGAATCATAATCTTTCCATATTGCTCAAAGTAAGTATTGTCTAGCATTAAGAGGCCATCACATTCTAAATCCCTAAACCATGTTCCTAGGCCCTAAACATGCACTATGTATTTTAATTACAGTGAGCATTGGAGCTTGGGACTTTTGATCACATGCGTCAGTAACGAGGGATCTCCTAGATGGGTTTGCTTGAGACTCAACTCTATGACATCAACCCATCCAAATTTTGACAGGCAAGTTTTGCATTCCCCTCTCAGATTGTACACCTCGTGGAATCAATGACCCTTTCTCCTAATTCAAAGTGGCTTTTGCAGGATGGTCTATGATATATTTACATTGTGCCAAGTGGAAGCGACATCCAGTTCAAATGTTCGAATAATTGATGCTCAAGTTGTACATAATCATAAAATTTCAAGTGAATGAATCGGTTGACATAGAATTGGTTATTGTTGAAAATGTTTGATTTAGTGATCTACAAGGTTTTAGTTTCACAACTATTTACTCTTTTGCTGAATTAATTTGTATGGTTTGAGCATTGTATGGTCTTTTCGATTGACTAATCTAATTTGGAGAGATCATGTAGTCCCCACAACAAACAGATGCCTTTAGTTGTGGATGGTATACAATTCGCAATGCAAAGTTGTTTTTGGAATGGTATTCCAAAAAAACGAGTCAGAACGACTTGTCTTCGGTATTACTTATTGGTTTCATTATTTGGGACGATATGAGAATATATTTTCACACTCTAGGCTTATAAAAATGTCTTTGATCATACCTTAATATTATAACTAATTTTTCTTGTCTGTGTTGTGCAGTACGTGTGCCCAAGCTACACAGCTGATAGCATCTACAGTTTTTGACAACAAATGATCATGGTGTTTTTGAAAAACTCAACAAAGATCAATTAGCATTTTAAATCAAGGCTGGAGAGATAGATAGAGAAAGAAAGAAACATGGACTGAGGCATACAATTAGGCAGACAAAAAATTACAGTTGTTGTTTGTGACAAATAGGGTTTTTGGATTATGGATATCATGTAATTATAGATCGACACATTTCATGATTGCCAGTTCCCATAAACCATAATCCGGGACTTCTGAGCTAGAAATAATGATTGCGACTTAAAATACTTCATTATGGTTTGTATTTGCTATTCATTTGTTGTTTGTCTTGGTTCATTCGTTTATATGCTTGCCCTATTTTTAAAAACTCTTCCATTGAAAAACGTACTTTTGAAAAGCATCTATTTTGGAAGCTAATTTATTTCAAAACATTAGAAAGACTAAACTACACGATATATAGCTTCACTAAGGTTAACGAACTGCTCAATGGCTATCTATGGCTTCACTAAGGTTCACTGAGTACTCAATCCTCATTCACAGTATGAGGACATATCACTTGTTTACATGAATGGATTTCAGTTATGCTCAGAACTTGAAGACTAATAGTTTCCTTCTTTCCTAGTTGTTTATTTTTTGTTCAAACAATGGTTAAGATTCTAAAATCTCATGTTACCAGTAGTCTGAACTTGATCTCACTAAACCGTGAGGACAAATTTTCAGGTTTCTCGATGGGCATACCAATTTTGGTTTTGCACGCTTTCTTGAAATCATGGAATTAACAAAGGAAAAACACAAAATGAGTTCTATCCATATTATAATCGAATCAGCTATAATATATTCAAATCGAATCGATTCATCCTTATTCAATTCAAATGGGTCGTCCAAATTTCAATCTCAAGAAATCAATTGTGCATCATTTTTGGAAGAATATTCAATCAAATATTGAAGTAATGGATATAGTAAATGGTGGGCTTTCATTGGAACCTATTATAGATCAAAATTATCATGTAATCATAAGATGATGTTATCAGTAAAGCAACAATATCATTTTTGACATTCGATTTCGAACTATCACCACATATGTAGCCAAGCAGATGTTAGAACAAAAGAAAGTACAGGAGATTGAAGAAAGTGAAATTCATGTACTATTGATTGTGATATGAAATACACAACAACTTGAAGCTGTCAAATTTTTGTATGTTGTGTTAGCATGATTAGGCTTATGTTTATTCAATCTGTTCAATCACGTCTCAATTCGAAGTTGTTACACGAAACTCCACAGATATTTATGACAAAATATCATTAGTTTTTGAAGGCATGGTTAATATGATTCCGCATATTCAACAATGCATAAAAACAATAAATAAACTAATCAGAGTGATCTTTGAATTGCATCTACTATAATTTGAATCAAAATCTATTGTATTTTTTATTCAGGGGGATTGTAAAATTCCAACAATTTTCTCGTTCCAAAGAACTTGAAAACAAGTATTGGCTTACCGTATAACTAGGCATTAGTGCGCATTAAATATCTTATAAATATTCAATCACTCACATAGATACTTTGACTCGCAATGACAAATTATGGGTTTTGACCTACTATCAAATTTAGCTTCTTGGTATTATCAACCCATGGAATATAACCTCGGAGGACAAACCATACACCAACTCACCATTCCTCAAGACCCACCCCAGCTCAATGGGGGTGAGCCCTTCGGCCTTTTGGGCATTGCCCTCCCACAAAAATTTAGCGATTGAGAAGGCTCACTCAAACAAGAGGATTTGGAAAAATGTTTTTTCGACCATTTTAGGATGCGTGGACAATGAAGGGTGGCTATGTTAACATATAGAGCGACTTTTCATGTTTGGTGAACATGTTACAATTTTAAGATTTTTTTTTTTGTATAGGAGGGTGGTGATTCTTTATCAATGAATCATGGATTTTTAAGTCGCCGATTTTACACAAGGCCAACATCTTGTTTTTCATAAATAATTTTTTAATTTATGTATTAATTCTCATAAACAATTTTTTAATTTATGTATTAATTCTTTGTAACCATAATTTTTTTTTTTGGATTTGTAAAGTTTTATTTCTAATGTTTAATCATACTCATTGTTCATTAACTTGTAAATCATATTATTTACCAATTGTTACTTATCACTCACAATAAATGAGTGATTCTTTGCTTTTCATAAGTGGGTTATGGGATCTCTACAAGAGACGGGGCTCGCCCATTTCTCCACGCAAACCATTTCTCCACTCGCCCATTTCTCTACTCGGTTACACCTTCTCACGCCACTCTCCACGCGACGTCCCACATTTGGCTCGGTCTCCTAATTCTCTCTGCCATCTTCGGATTTCTGTTCAATCGCTACGTCTGTGCCGCACCTATGGCCAATCCTACATCGGCAGCTACAACAGCTGGTGAGTCATTGATGCCGTCACCCACCGTGGCGAATATCTCACCTGACATCTGCAACTCATTTACTTTCTCGGCCTTAATCACCTTTGGTTGAGCTTCAGCTATAACAGTCTCTATATCAGCTTCTCTGGCTATAGCATAAGCTGTACCCCAGTTATCTCCAGTAATCATTATGCTTCTAATGCCCATTTTCTTTAAAGATAGATATAACAGCCCTCGCTTCTCGCTTCTTTCTTGAGTGGATCTAATATAGCAATCATACCTGCAACCTCTCCATCAATGGCTGCTAACACGTAAGTCCTCGCCATCTGTTCAATTTCCTTAAGATGGTCAACAACATCTTCAGGAATGTCAATCCCAGATTTAGCCATCAGCTTTGAATTCCAACTGCAAGCTTGTATCCATCTGCATGCTTCCACGTAGAGATTTTGCGTATTCACATATTGCCTTGGCCACAGGATGCTCACTACATACCGCGGCAGGAACCTCATCATCCGGACCCAGCTGTGCTATGCGCTTGAACTATCTGCATCTGTCTGTGCTGTTGCGCAGCTGACAAATCCCAGCCTGCTCAGCCATCCCCTGGCCTCCTTGGCTTTATCCTTTCCGCAATTTTGATTATCCATCCACCTGTGCCGCTCCCGCTGCTCTGCCTTCATAGGAGGAGGATGACGATGATAAGGATTTATGCAGAGAATTATGGATTTGTCTGCTCAAGAAATTAATCGCCAAATACACTTAATCGCTAAGGAGACGACGTTGGAACACAGTACAGGTCAGGCATGGATTTGTCTGCTCAAGAAATTCATCGCCAAATACACTTAATCGCTAAGGAGACGACGTTGGAACACAGTACAGGTCAGGCATTTACTATTACACACCTGAACAGGAGAAAGCTGCACGTGAGTCATTAGAAGACCATCAAAAGAAACTTAGCAGAAAAATAGTCACTGAGATTTTGCCAGCAAAGAAATTCTACAGAGGAGAAGATTACGATCAACAGACCAAGAACTTCTAAGAACATTTTTAGACTGGTGGAGCTATTATGTGCATTTCCTGAGGCAGCTGAGTAAAAGCTAATCCACCCATAAAAACGCAGGCCAACAATGGATCGGATGAATAGTATAGATTTGATTACTCAGTGGTGAGTCTTCTGCCAGGCAAATGGTCTTCATCATCACCTTGTACAGGCTTTAACAAGATTCATACTGAATCACGTCGCTTGGCTTCAAAAAATTGTATGTTCCACAATCAAGGAAATCCGGTGCACATGTGTCATGTGTCAAGGGAAAGTAGATTGCAACCCAAACCGATGATGAGTTGGCATATGCTGCCTTATTTTACGTGGACACAATACCAGAATGGGCTGCCGACATTGTTGAATATCTAATGCGGGGCCAACCAGACAAATCACTACCAAAGGTGGAACAACATAAATTGATCTTGAAGGCTAGACCTTATCAGCTGATTGCCGGCCAGTTGTACCGAAGAGGTCTTGATGGAATTCTTCGGCGGTGTATTCTTCCTCATGAGACCACCCAGATCATTTCGCTTTCACATGAAGGCATGGTTGGGGGTCATTTTGCATCTGACATTACAGTTTGCAAGGTTCTACAAACAGGATGTTGGCGGCCAACGATTCATAAAGATACAAAGGAATACTTGAAAAAGTGCGATGTGTGCCAAAGGGCAAGGAGACCAACGAGATTGAACTATGATCTATTGCACCCAGTCTTAGCCCAAGCACCGTTCAAAAAATGGGGATTGAATTATATTGGTCCAATTCACCCTGCAGCAATGAGTTCTCAGGCTCGATACATAATCGTAGCCACAGACTACCTCACCAAATGGGTCGAAGCCAAGGCAGTAAGAGTAGCTGATGCCAGGACCACTGCCAAGTTCCTTTATGAAAATATCATTGTGCGCTTCAGATGCCCGGTGGAGCTAGTCAGTGATCGTGGAAGCCATTTCATCAACGTGACCATCAAGGTCCTATTGGAGGAATTTTTCGTGATTCACAGAACCAGTACGTCTTATTATCCTCGTGGTAATGGGCAAGCTGAATCATCCAATAAGATTCTGCATAGCGTGCTCACGAAAATAGTTGAAGCTGGCAGATCAGATTGGGAACACAAGTTGCATGCTGCACTGTGGGCATTAAGGACAGCATATAAAGAAAACACTGATCAAACACCCTTTCAATTGGTATATGGTCAGAATGTTGTGATGTCAGTAGAGTTTTTAGTTCCTTCATTAAGGATTGCCACCGCGCAACGTCTTAATGAGTCCAAATCTCTACAGCTATGCCACGAAACTTTGCATAAACTCTATGAAATACGCTTACTAGCTGTGCATGCACTGACAGCTGAAAAGGAAAGACGCAAAGCTTGGCATGATCGCAAATTACAAAAGAAGGATCTTCGTTCAAGAGATCCGGTGCTGATGTATAAAACCAAGGCGATCAAGGGAAAGTTAAAATTCACTGGCGAAGGTCCTTATAGGATCAAGAAAATTCTTAATCATGGAGCCGTGAACTTAGAAAAGCTAGATGGAACGCCATTCGACACACCCATCAACGGTAGCCGGTTGCACAAGTACTGGCCACCACAGTAAGACAGATCCAGATTGGGGGTGGCACGTTACAAAAAGCTAATCTGCTACGACATCATCGCTAGATCTAACGAGATCAAGCCAAATCAAACTAGATCCATAATGATTCAGCCAGATCTGGCAAGATCGAGGAAATCCATCAGAATCCAAGGAGGATCCAGATCCAGATAGGATAAAAAAGAAAACAGATCATCAGATTGACTGATGGATCTACTATCAAGAATCCATCAGAACTTCCAGAGAACCACCAACAGTCAGATCAAGATTGGATGAAGCTGATTACCAGTTTACAAAAGTTAAAAATCAGAAAATCTTGAAATCTCGTCAAAAAACACTTTGAAAGAGCACTTTTTTCATGATTTTTTGAGATCCCTTGGGAGATAGCTCTTGAAAATTGGACAGTCACCAGATATGACCTAGATGCATTCATAAAAATCTCTGCGAGAGTTCCTAATGGAGGAATCATCATTTTTTAGTGTATGCGAGAGTTCCCAAAAGCTGAATTTTCAGAACCCTCGCAGAGCATCAAGACCATCTTACCAATCCTCGCAAGGTGCCTAAATGGAATCAGAGCAGTGAAATTAGCCTGCCTACATGGTCTGATCTTGAAAATCCAATCACAGGAACAAGTTGTGTGAGAGATCACTTCCTACAAGAGTTGAATCCTCGCAGACAGTCTGAACCCTTGCAGAACCTTCGCATAGCAGTCAAATCACCTTCTGAACTCTCGTAGACTTCCTGAGGTCTTAGAATTTTGTGAAGAAGGTGCCTGCCAAAATTTGGGTGGAACTGAGCAAGGGAAAGTGGATTTCACCTAATATACACTCTAAATTCCGCTATATAAAGGCTGAATTCGAGTCATTTGTCACCTTTGCTAGCGAAGCTCTACCGAAATTTACTTTGAAATTACCAAGTTTTCCGTTTGCAACCAAACTTCCTACCAGCTATCATCTGATTATACTGAACATCGATCTGCGCTCTGAACTACACTCCTTTCATCCAACACTCGTTATTCTCAGTTTTCTATCGTTTCCACGTCTGTTTCCATTCTCCACCCATTTTCTTACTTTTCCGACCTCTAATCATCACTACTAACATGGCCTCCTCATCCTCTGAAGACTCTGGCACCAAACAGGTGATCATACGTGAAATCCCTGAGGCCACACAGATTGGGCCTTTACTCTCTGACGCTCTGATCCAACCATGGCTGCAGATAGTCGGCCCACTTTTTGAAGCAAATTTTGAGATTAACATGGGCCTCGACCTTCACGCTTACGCCACCTGGGACGAGGACAAGGCTCGTTTCCACTTCCTGTACCAAGGTACCACGTACAAGGTCAGGATTAACGCCGACTCGATGGTCACCGTTGGCATTATGTCCAGTGATCGTCAACCCATCTCCCATCGCTATGCCAAAGGTTTGATCAAACCTTTCATCACCCAAACTGCACCCGAAATTCCCATCCAGACTAACAATGGTTACCTGATAGAAGCTATCACAGAACCCGTCATACAGGCAGCTACGCATTTGTTGAATAACTTTCTAGTCATTTCAACATTTCGCAAGGACAGAATCCAGTCTAAGCTGCTGAGTAAGATAGTGGAATCCTTTCTGGATTTCCCTAACCCCTCTATTGTGCCATACGACTGGCATAGCTTCCTCATTCGTGAGCTAACCCTTTCCATTAAACCCAACAACCGTGACCGTATTGCAGCAGGTCCCCTGTTGTGTAACTTTGCCTGCACACTTCTTGAGACAAAAGTGCACGGTTTTCAATGCTCATCCCTCCTGTCTACCCTTGTGCCACATACTAACCTTTATCCGCCATATCAAGCATCTACCTCCTCCCAACATGCAGTTATTAACACAACGGCCAGCAAACGAATGCAAGGCGCTGCCTCTACATCCACATCTCCACCTGTTACCCGAAGACGTGTCTCCACTACCACACTAACCACTCCATCAACCACCGCCACTTCCTCTTCTGTGCAAGCCCCCACTCCGATCTCTGTTGTCGCTACCTCTCTCTCTGCTCCATCCACATCTGTTTCTGTGTCCATCCCCGTTTCCTCTATTGATACCACTCCTATCTCTGTTCCATTATCCACAACTCCATCCATCACCATCGCATCCTCCATCACTCCTGCCACCACCGTTGCTCCTCTCACATTCAATCCTTCTGATTCACAACTGTCCCCCGACACTCTGGCATGGATGCAAGTTATCAATTTTTCACCCCTACGCCAGACACTTTCTGCTCCATCCTCACCTTCTTCCATACTCCACACCACCCTCCAGCTTCTCTTTGTTCCTCCCATCCTCTCGTTCGGACAAACCATCATCACCCATGTTTTCATAGTTATTTCTCAAACCCCACCTGCTTCGCCAACAAAGGTTGCCGAGGGCAACCAACCGTTGCCTGATGATGCATTTATCCAAACAGTGTTTATACCATCGCTAGATCGGACTGATCCTACCAGCCCAGATGTCATCAGGTCCAATGAGAATCTGATAGAAGATAATGACGACGAGATTCCACAAGTCGTCGGGGCCGATACAACACAAGCCCTTGCCAGTGCCAGTGTACCACCCACAGATCTAACGACAGCGTACCAAACTCTGGGGAAATACATCATGGATGCAGTAGCGGCCAAAGCTATTATGGAAAGCAGGGTACTACACCTGGCAACAAGTAATACACAACTGCGAGCAAACCTCACCAAGCTGCAGCAAGAGCTGATTTTGACTTAGTAACACGAACAAGCAAGGCACCAGGAGATTGCCAAGCTGCAGCAGAAGGAGGAGGGCCTCAACAAATATATCCAAAGTCTCTCCAATGCGCTGACTGAGGCCTGCACGAAGGTGCAGGAGCTTCAAGCTGAAGCATCCCAACGGCTTGCCCTCATCCAGGCACAACTTACCCTTTTGAAAGCAGAGAATACGAGCCTAGGGACGGAGGTCAAAGCCCTACAAGATGAAAAGCTCGCTTGGTTAGCTCAACCTGAACCGGACTCAAGGCCGCTTTCTCAATCAGAGATAAACCTTCTACGGCGTCAGGTGCAAGTTTATAGCCAAACCTTAAACAGCTACCAAACAGAGTTCAACAAGTATCGGACAAGCGCAACTCATGAGCTCGCCCAGGCCAAAGAAGCCCTCAAGGCGTGCCAAAAATTCATTGACGTGAAGGCCCGTCTCACCCCCGTGGTAATTCCACCGCCACCTAATTTTGACGCTACACATGCTAGTACCAGCGAGATCAGAGCCAACAGGCAGCAGGGGGATCTCAACCAAATCAAGGGTTCGAAGGCCAAGACCAAGGGCAGACGAATGCGGCTGCTGAGATGCAAGACCAAGGCCAAGGCGCAACCTCCAGCCAAAGCCAAGCAACATCATCCAAAGGTTCGCGTACGATATCTGCCAGCCGGGCCTTCCGAAGACCAAAGTCTATGGAGGAGAAAATCAATGAATTTTTATCAAAGTATCTCCACAAGTCATCAAGAGACAGCTGACAGATATCGTTCTCAACTCAGACCATAAAGGGAAACGAACTACAAGCATTGCTCGCCCTCCAACCACAACCAGAGTGGCGTCAGTAGTTATTCAAAAGAGACCCTGCAGCCATCAGGGCCTACGTGACGAGTCCACATCAATTACGGGTGAACGCACACTTCCTGCCATGTCCACGAAGATCCAAATGGGCAGAATGCAGCACCCCTCTAGACAAGATCACACTTCATAATTTCAATTGGCCGGTCATACAATCAGAATATGGGTGGACTACTGATGTAGACGACAGAAGGGCTCTCACCGCATTCGCCAACCAATACATCAATTGCTCTGAAACAATACATCTGACCACAGTCCGCGCAACAGCCACTTACACCCGAGATTTAGAACATCTGATGGGGATCGAAACTACATGGGACAATTTTCTCCCATCCATATTCTTTGATGTTAATAAGGCGCTACCTTCAGACAAAGTAAAAAATCAGCTGTCAATAGTCGTGTATATTACCGAGCTACGCTTTTGGGTGATCCATGGACACGCCGATTCCAAACATGGGTCGACCAAGATTGGCTGCGGGGGGTCCACAAGTCTCTTCACATGCCGAAGGACTTAAAAAAATTGGACCGCCTCAAATTTATGGAGGACGTCAGCACCTACCTCATCTAGCAAAGGCAGGCGAAGAAAACGCTCTACTAAACCGGCAGAGTGCCGAGGGACCGGCACTACTTCAGGCCGTGGGTCCTGTTGGGGGTATTCCCAACAAAGTGTTAATAAATAAAATCATCCAATAAAATGTGTTGCGAGGGCATGGCATCCTGCGTGTATAAGCCCATGGCCCAATGAGCACGCAAATAAAGTTGTAAATAAAATAAATATGACTTGGGCCTTGGAATTAAAATAAAACTAGAGGCCCAGTGTCATTTTTAAACTTAGAGATTACTTTTTGGATATGAAGGACAAGCATCAACAAGATGCGTAGCCCGGCAATGTGGGCACCACATTGTTTTTTGTCTATAAGGTACATGTGCAGGGTTTAACTGACCAGGCATACTGCTTTGGATAGACTTCAGGGTAGCTTGAAACTCATTGGTGAGTTTCTCCATCTGTAGTTAATGTTGTTTATTAAGCAACTCCAACTGGGATTTCCTAAGCTGATCTCGGGTGTCCTCGATCGGCTTCGACTCATGGATAGGAGCACATGGTGCTCGTCTTTCCTTGGATTCGTCAACATATGATCCTTCGTCTTCTTCCTTGATGGCATCAGACATAGCTAATTTGAGACTCATATATTCATCATTGGATTGAAGCTCACATCTAATCCATCTTGGAAGGTCGACTAAAAACTAGATGATGAGCATCTGTTCGGAGGGTTGTTCATGTACTTGACTTTTGAGGCATTTCAAACGCTCAATATAGTCTTGTACACGTTCATCTTTTGCCATTTTGATGTTACTCAATTTGACGAAAGGGATCTCGATCAAGCGAAAGGACTTAAAACGCTTGATAAAGGATTCTTTCAAAATTGACCAGTCTATCTTTTCATCACGATCAAGGTTGAAAAACCAATCACGTGCTTTAGCGATCATGGTCATCAAAAACAGTTGGACCTAGCATTGGGAGATGTCTCGCCATACACATCACATGCATTCTCAAAGATTTGCAAAAATCTTTGAGGGTCCGAAGTACCGTCAAACTTTGGTAGACCTAGCTTGGGTGTACGTCTTTCAAAATGAGCTCCGTGGGTAGCAGGAACTCCATTAGGGTTGGTTCTGACCTGTGAGGGCTCAACATCGGAAAAATAGGGTCGTGCGCGTGAAGACTCGGCTCTATCAGGTTCTTGTCCCTCGAATGGGTTTGTTGATGGCTCTTGGTGTTCGGCCCACATTCGGTAGAACCTATGGCATTTGATTTGTTCAGCTACAGGGGACCTGACCTCGTATGGATAATCATCTGGAATTTCAGGGTCTTTTTGGTGGTCCATTGAGTACTGGTATGAGTTTTTTTTTATTGTTTTTGGATTTTTTGAGATGTTGGTGTTTTTGGAATTTTTTTTTTTTTGCGGTCCTTACGGTTTACGGTGGATGCGGTCCCTATGGTTCACGGTTACGGTCTGGTGTGGGTGCTACGGATCACTACGGGTGACAAGTGAAGGGTGGAGGCGTTGTGATTGCGGTGTCTATGGTTGTATGCGGTGTTTAGGGGTGCGACAATTGAGTGTGGTGTCAGCGGTCGATTGTAGTATGTTGTGATCTGTGGCGTTGATTGCAGTGGAGATGGGTGAGTGCGATAGATGCGATGGAATGTGGTTCAGAGGCTGATGGTTTAGTGCGGAGTATTGCGGTTAGTTTCGGTCTGTTGGAATTGTGGTAGTGCGGTCAACGGTGATATGCGGTCAGTTGCGGGTTATTGTGGTCAGTGGTCGATGGCGGTTGATGGTGGTCGAGGGTAGTCGTAGGGCCGTATGATTGCGGTCTGTTGCAACTGTGGATGAATGCGGTTGTAATGTGTCTATTTTGTGGTGGGCTGCTGTACCTACGGGTTACGGTGGAATGGATGTATGCGGCTTATTACAGGTGAAGGAATGACGTGAGTGGATTGTGGTCACTATGGTTCAAGACGGCTGGTGCAATATCTGAAATTCGGTTTCTACCATTTGAAGAGTGGAAGTGTGTGACTGCGATTCTGACGAGAGCGGTGGTGCTGGTATTGGTGATGGCTACGACTCAAGGCGATCATGTAGTGGTTTGCGATGGCTACGGCTCAAGGCAGATACAGGCCCGTGTTGATGCTCTCGTTTATAGCGATGCAGCTTGTATGTAGTTTGGTTTGGCAGAAAGATTGTCGTTGAAAAGGCTGGTGGTCGAGCGTGAATATGGTCTGGTTGAGATTAGAAGAAATCCGTTCGGTCAAGATTGGACCCAGACCCTACGGTTAAGAGTTGAGCAAAAACTCTTCTATCAGGATGTGATAAGATCTCGTCGGTCGAGAGTTGAGAAATTGCTTCGGTTGAGATTGAGAATCTCTTTGGTTGAGATTTAAGCGTTGGGTTTTGGCTGAGATTGAATAGAGCACTTCGGCTCTGGTTGAGATGTGAAGGATCGCTTCGGCTGAGATTGAGTAGAGCACTTCGGCTCCGGTTGAGATGTGAAGGATCACTTCGGCTGAGATCAGGACTGAAGGCTCCGGTTGAGATTTGAAGGTTGCCTTCGGTCGAGATGTAACTGATGACGTCGATCGAGATCTAACTGAGGGCGTCAGTCGAGCTCTGACTGATGGCGTCGATCGAGATCTAACTGATGGCGTCGATCGAGATCTGACTAATAGCGTCGGTTGAGATCTGACTGATGGCGTCGGTCGGGATCTAACTGATGGCGTCGGTCAAGATCTGACTGATAGCGTCAGTTGAGATTTCACGGGGCACTGTCGGTTGAGATTTTACTGAATGGCCGTCGGTTGAGATTTGAGAGCTGATAGTGATCATCGGTTGACATGTGATAGTGGCCGTCGGTTGAGATTTGAGACAGGGCACCGTCGGTTGAGAGTTCAGAAAAAGGCTTCGGTTGAGATCTAACGCATGGTCGTCGGTTGAGATTGGAATGAGGCCGTCGATTGAGATCTGATGGAGTACCGTCGGTTGAGATCTGAGTGGAAACCGTCGGTCGAGATGTAACGGATGATCGTTGGTTGAGATCTGAGAGAGTGTGTGTCGGTTGAGATTTAATAGAATACGTCGGTTGAGATTGGCCACGAGCTCTACGGCTGAGATTTCAACACAGGGGGGGCTCCGGTTGAGACGTGATCGTGAGGGGACGGGCGGAGCGTGGAGAAGGTTGTGGGTTTCTGATGTAGAAGGTGCTGGAGTTCAATGGGCAACGGTGCCAAATGTTGGCAGATCCCCTGATCCAAAGGATCTATTTACTATGGTTCTTTTGATCCTTGCTTACAGCTTCTACGGCTTGGTATTATGCCTGTTACCAGGCTTTAGGACATTCGTTATATGTGTTCTTGATATTAAAATGCCAAACCAGACAAAAGAGAACAGATTCTCGTTGTAATATAGTTTTGTCCTGCTTGTCAGAGGACTACTCAGGGTCGAACTCTCTTGAACGCACTTAAATTCTAACAGAAATGCAAGCCAAGAACACTCATTCACAGATCAGAGTGTAGCCCAAATGAACATTCAGTAGATTCTACAGCTACCTACTCTTAGAACGAACTGAATCAGATCCTAAGTATTACTAAACTGAGCTACACTTGCATAAATTGACAAAACAAGAAACAAAAACTAATCTACGACATGTTAGAAGTCCAAGAATCAAGACACCAACCAGTTTATTGATTCTTGGACATCCCAAGAACATCAAAAATTGGATTGTGAAGAGATATGCAAGAACTACACCACAGATTCAGCCTATTTAGTTTACTTGAATGCTAGTTCTTACATTAATCCACAAACAAGAAAAGAAACTAATCCACTCTAGGAAAGCAACAAATCTAATCCACTCTACAATCCACAACCACACACAAAAGGAGGAAAGGGCAAGATCATAAATGCATCACTCAAGAAACAAGCATGATCAAGGAGCTCAATGGATGCACCAAACTCTTGAAGGCTCTTCTCATTTCAGCATGGAGTTGATACAATTCACAAAAATCTCCTCTCCACTAGAGGTCACCATCAAAAGGTGGCTCACTCTACTTTCTTCAAGAGGGGTCTACTTGCATTTAATACATTTGCTTAGAAATACTAGTTCCTACATGGTCATTCCATCTTTTGAGATTCACCACGAGGCTTACACAGTTCTTGCATGTCTTTCCTAGCTAGTATTTCTCAGCTCTCATACTCGGCTCTCAGTCTTCGTTGGTCTCGTCTTCTCAAAGACCTCCTCGATCTAAGATGAGAGGTGCTCTTGAGTTGCTCTGTCCGAGTATCTTGGGGATTCGACAGAATCAGCCAACAGGAGGCCAGAGAAAAGGATGATGCAACAAGCTCAAAGGACAAGTCAAAGCAAAAATGCTTCTTTTGTGGAAAGAAGGGGCATTATGCATCCGAATGCTACAAGAGGCTAAGAGCACAAGAGGAGGAGGACAAACACGGAAACCTTGCACATGAGGAGGAGGAGGATGAAGTAGATGTATTCTTGATGGCATCTACATCCTCACCAACAAGCAATGGCAATTCAAGATATACATGGTGGATTGATAGTGGGGCTAGCTGCCACATGTCTTGTGAAAAGGACTTTTTCTCAACCTTACACTCATTCAATGATGCTAAAAAGTTTGTTTTTACTGCAAGTGATGAAGAGTGTAGGATAGATGGTGTTGGTACCATCTCTTTGTATCTAGAATCCGCAATAAGTATGGATCTAGAAAATGTCCTTTATGTGCATCAATTGCCAAGAATATTCTTAGTGTTGGTCTACTCTTAGAAAGTGGTTTGGATGTCCACTTTAAGCATGGTATTTGTTTCATTTTGAAGAATGATGTTTGCATTGCAAAGGGATTTAAACATGGAAGATTGTTTAAGTTGGAAGCTAGTGTTGCTTTTGAGAGTGTGAGCTTGGCAAAGGAGGAGATCCTCAAGAGGAGATCTTGGCAAAGTGTGATCTTGCTTGCATTGAGGAGGAGCATCAAAAGGAGGAAGATCTTGAGAATCAGCCTCAAATTATGAGAGTTTCAAGGGAGTCCTCAATACAATGGTTGAGTCATCAAATTGCTTGAAAATTGTCCATTCAAGTGTGCATCTTGCAAGGATGGTGAGCGTTGGAGAGTCTACTATCTTTGAATACTTTTTGGATAGTATTAGTAGACATGGAGTGACTTGTTGCTTATCTTTAAGATCTATGATGTTTAGTACTTTGTATGACAAGACAATGAAAATGGATGCTTTCAAGACTCCATTTGTTGTTGATAAATCAATTTCATTGGATAACTATTTTTGTAATAGTTTGAATCGTGTCATAAAAGATGAAACATCATTTGTATTGGAAATCTTTTGGTCTACATGCTTTGAGCATGATCATTCCAATGTAAGGTCCAAAGATTATCCTATTTCAATGATAGGAATAATGGTAGTGTTTTGCTCTTCAAGTACAGATTGTAGAATCTACTTGGTTTTCATCAAAGAAGTTGTCAATGATGGAAATGTGATCTTTCAAGAGTGGAAGATTTGTAAACGTAAAGAAGCACGTTTGGATCAACACCTTATTCAATTCATTGATGGTTTGGAGTCAAGTCAAGTGGAGGGAGCAAGCTCAATACCCGAGGACTCCAAGAAAAACCATGAGTATCAAGATGGATCCATCAGGGCTCAATCATATGGATCAAGCAAGGCAAGTTGTCTTTGGCAGCATTATGTATGCACTTAATAGTTCAATTGATGTATCTTCTGTTGGAAATTAAGTCCATGGTTGTCTCCTGAGATGCAATCTATTTTATCACTTTCATAGATGATTATTCTAGATGGTCTACAATCATGTTCATTGCACAAATCAGAAGCCTTTGAATGCTTTAAGAGATTCAAGGTGATAGCTGAGACTCAAAAATCTACAAAAGTGAAAGCTCTCTGATCTGATGGTGGCGGCGAATACCTCTCTAATGAGATGTTTGACTACCTGGTTGAACATGGTATTAGAAGACAGTTCACCACTTCCTATTCACCTCAACAAAACGGGATTGTAGAAAGGAAGAATTGAACTCTTCTCAACTCAATCAGATCCATGCTACACCAGTCACATCTACCTGCAAAGTTCTGGACAGAAGCTATTGCCACAGCCTGTTACTTACAGAACATATTGTTAAAATTTCACAATTCTAGCTTGACCAATTTTGGTCATATTGCTTGAAAATTGTATTATGGTCATGTTGTGGCTTTTTTTTTTTCATTTTTTGGCCGTACGGTACGTGCCAAATAGCATAGAATACTCTTTGTAAGTCTCATTCTTAACCTAGAATAAGAGTGGCACCTTTGGAATGAGTCCAAATAGTGTTTGGATAGGCTAGAGAAATTCTAGGATCTAAAAATAGCATGTTTTACGTTGTTTTTGGATCTCGAGATCTTCACCCCAAGTTAGGGTGGATCCAATGACCTATTAGGGTAGATGTTCGGGTTAGGGTATGATAAGTTCATAGGTGCCCTAATATGCTCGGATCTGAGCTTGAAAAGTATAAATGTATCATGGGATTTCCATCCAAATATGAAGAAAAATTGAGTTTTTCACTTCTATCATCATTGTCTTTTGGTGGCAAGTTCTAGCTATTGGATGTGAGTGTTCTTATGCATTAATTGCTTGGTTTGGAAGGTACTGAGGCTGTTTACATTTTTGAGAAGCTTGCTGCACTTTACTTTGGTTCATTTGATCAAATCTATGTGCCTAATGTGGAGTTAAATGCCAATTTTGCTAGTTTTGGTAACTAGTCTTGATTCTAGCTCATAGTTTGGATCTAGATCCTTGATTTGTGCATCCTCCATCACTTTTAGGATTGATTGGGATTCATTTTGCTGTAAAATTTTGTCATGGTATCATTGCCTAATCAAAAGTGAGCCTTAGATTTGATTTTCTCAAGCTTAGATTCTAGATTTGAGTAGTATTGGCTTTGCCCTTGCTACTAATTGCTAGTCTAGTGATTGTACCTTCAAATTTGGTTTCATTTGAGTGATAATAGATCAAAGGAAATTTTTTTTGCTGAGTTATAGCTGCAAGAACCGAGATTGACCCATTTCCATTCAACCAAACCAAATTAGAAAGTTCTTATGAGTTAAATCTTGGAGTACATGTCTCCTAGTAGAGATTTTCATAAGAATTTGAATGCCACCACTCTTTAGAAGTTTGGATCAGTCATTTGAGAGCTTAATTAGGTTGTTCTTAGGCTTCTTAAGGTCCTAAAAATACACCTTTTAGGTTCAGATGAAGTATTTTGATGATTTTTTCATCTAGAAATGCAAAACTAATGAAAATTGTATTTCTATTCTACTCGGTTTTGGATAGATTTGTGATTGAATTTGTCAATGTGATTCAACTTGAATTTAAGAGGCTTTATTTGTAAGGCATTTGTGTGTTATAAAGTGCTTTTGGTTCAGCATAGATGGATTCACCCTTCTTGTGAAGTCGAGATCAAGGATTTGATCAAATCTATAGTAAATTTGGATCTAGTTTGGATCTAGAAGATAGATCAAGCTCAAGATCACCTTAGATCTTGTTGAGAAATTAGAGAGTGATTCATATCAGGTCCCAAAGAGAGTGGGATAGCTAGTAGTGATCATATCTTGTACAATCTATCTTGTTTCTTTGAATCCATCTCCCTATCATTGAAGATGGCATCTGTAAGTGCCTATCTTTTGGATTCTAGTGATAGATTGAACTCTTCAAATTATTCAATTTGGAAGTTGAGAATGGAATCCATCCTTTTCATGCAAGATTTGATGGATATTGTGAATGGAGAGGAAGATGAGCCAATCCATCCACCACAAGGGAGTATTTTTCTCAACTCACACCTTATGTAGGACCTATAAAGTCCATTTTTACAGCAAATGATCATGAATGCATAGTTGAAGGTGTGGGATCCATTCTCTTATGCTTAGAATCTTCCAAGAAGACTAAGATAGATGATGTTCTCTTCATTCCTAGCATCACTAAGAATTTGCTTAGTGTTGGCCAACTTTTAGATCATGGTTTCATTGTGGAGTTCTCTACTAATATATGCAACATCAAGAAGAATGGGAAGATCATAGCAAGAGGAAGAAGGTTTGGGAGGTTGTTTAAGCCTGATTCTTTTGTTGATCCTAACCAATTTGTGATGGTAGCCAAGGAGGACAAATTGACCACAAATGATTTGTGGCACAAGAGGCTTGGTCACATCAACACCAAGTCTATGGAAGCCACATGCAAGGAGGAGCTTGCTCTAGGCCTTCCAAGATCCATGAAAAAGGAGAAAAAGGTTTTTGAAGCATGTGCTTTGGCTAAAGCACATAGGTTGCCTTTCTCTAACACTATCACTAAGACTACTCACCCTCTTAAGTTGATTCATTTGGATGTGCATTTTGCTAGCACAAAGAGCAATGGTAGAGCCACAATGTTTGTAATCTTGAATGATAAATCCTCTAAGAATCATATTGGAAAAAATATGGTTGAGATCAAGGAGGAGCTTGATCAAGAGGAGGAGCAAAATCCGAGAGCTTCAACTATTCCAAGGAGAGCCACAAGAGCGAAGATGGAGCTATCAATGCTCATTTTTGTGGACAAGGAAAGGCAAGTTGGAAAGGGGGGTACATTTTGTACTTCATTTGTTGAGTTTTTTAATGAAGTCCCTTTGAATTTTAAAGTATGGAATGAAAGGTGTTTGTCATATCTACTTACTCTTGAGTGTGCTAGAAGTAAGCATGACATTTTCATTCATAAGTTGAAAGAATTTGACTTCATTTTCAAAGAGGCATATTGTGAACCTTGTATGAGAATAAGTGAATCATCCTTGAAGGACACTTATACCCATACAAGAGTATCCACGTATAAGGTGATGATAATGAAGGATTGTTGCACCCTCCTTAGCCATTAGCACATTTCTCAGCTTAAATTTCCACAGATGGTAATTAGCTCCATCAAGCTTGTCCATGATAGGACTAGCTTTCCCTTGGGAATCCATGTGGAAGATTGGTCTAGGTGATAGGAATAACTATCAGTGACTTAAGTATGAAAATCTGGTGCTAAGAAGACAATTACTCTATCGGCTAGTAGAGTCTTGTTTCTGTGGAAGCTTATCAGACTACAAAAATTAGCTCTGATACCATGTTGGAAAAGAGGGGTGAAAGAAAGATAACTCGAAACGAAACGAACACGAAAAAAAGCAAACTAAAGAAGAAATGAACTCGAATGAAAAATGTTCATGCATAGCGCAATAAGCTATCTCCCTCTTTCCTCATGCATGACTACGCCTATCAATCTCAAACAAAACATTAGTGATAGAAATCACGTTCGAGCTGATTATGTAGCCAAACACTATGCATCAAAACATCAGACAGATAATTTGTCACGAACAACTAGACAAATTATTAGTCGTGAATTACTTGCAAAGAGCTAGACTAATAATTAGTCGCGAAGAGCTAGACAAATTATAAGTCACGAACAGCAGACAACCGGACTAAGCAATTGGAAAGCCAGACAAAACGTAGAAAAACATTGCAATATTGACACAAATCTGAACGCAAAACAAATAGATCTGTAATCAGATTAAGTATAACGAAATATACAAGTCAATACTGCAGGTGAGCACAAAACAATAGCGGATGTAACTGCGTGCTTCACAAAGCTAATTATGATCTGTAAAGGTGATGAGCTTATTACTGACAATCCATCTGAAAGAAAGAATCAATGCACAAAAGCATCTACAATGTCTATCTCTGATTACCAGTGATGTTTCGTTCTATCTTCTATTCTTCTTAAATACTAAGATGGTATCTAATATATACATAATTTTTACAGGTGTGTAGATGAAGAAGGTACAAAAGTGGTTGTGCTGTCTGTGGGAGATCGTGGATGGATGCTGTCATTGTCAAATCTGATTGCACAATGCATGGAACGAGTGTGAGGAGGCCGCGACGTTAGGCTTCGCTAAAATTCACGCTTTTTGCTCTCTTCTCCGCTCGCGTTCTCCATACTCCATCGCCCCCATCATCTTCAAGTGCACAAAATGCCTTGGAATCCATGGCTTGACATGATGTATAGTTTTTGAAGTGTGCTACATATATATAGACACATTTATGGAACATCTTGTAAGAGATCCTTTAAGAGGTGGTGAAAGATCCTTCATGGACATCATTCTCTATTGGAGTCTCAAAAGTTCCTTGTTTGTAGCTGGATTTTTTAGACACTTCTAAAAGCTTTCATTTATCTATCAGGAGAGTTGTAAATAGATCAAGCTAAAATTGAGGAGTGTAAAGAATTGCCAAAAGTTGACAAATCTAGCTTGATTAAAAGCCATGTAGTATAATGTAAATTTTGTACATAAGTGGATTCCATACATGTGAGGCCAAGATGCCACATGGCAATCCACTCCTAATGTAGGTTAGGTCAAGTCCATAGAGTTGGTCATGTCATTTTGGTAGTGATTCCTAGTTTATAGGACCTAAATCCTAGATTTAAGGTGAAAATTGACCAACTAGCTATCTACTAAGCATGACTCTAGGAGATAGACTAGGGTTTCATTTTAGGGCAAAAAGGATGAGTTAACTTCCTTATTACATGCTGGAAATATGCCTAACTTCACAAAGGAAGTCAAATTTGCTATGTATTCCAAGCTCCCATAGTGAGAAGATAGAATATTTTTGGAGCTCATTGGCAATCTCAAGCTACTCCATTATGTACATTGAGTTTTTGTGATCCAAATGAAACCAAATCAATTTCTAATTGTTTCTCAGCTTGAAGACCGTACTACAGCCTATATTACACATGTGTGGGCTCGAATTTCAATGTTCATCAATGGTTTTGATTGTTAATGCTTGTTGTTTGTCAAATTGCCAATCTAGATCAACTTTTTGTGTCTAGTTTTTTGATAGATTGTTAAGCAAGCATCCAATCACTCTTGTGGATCTTTTGTAGATCCATTTATGGTCCTAAATTACAGTACTTTCACATTTCTATCATAAGCTCTCATGTTAGTTTGGGTGGTGTTGGGCCTCACCTCGATAGCCGCGACGATGTCCCATAGATCTTTTTCCATGAGAATGCTATTCATTTTGAATTTCCAGATGTTGTACTTGGGTCATCCAACTTGCTTTCTTCACCCAAAATTGATTGATGTTGGCCATATCAAATTTCCTGAAACGACACATGTAGACTAATGAGGTATTTTAAGTCGAATGGCGATGTTAAAACCCAAAAATAATGACTTGTACTTTTTAACTTACTAAGCCACCCGCTGCATAATCGCCAAATTGGAAGACAAGATGGTTTCTGTTCTTTGGTTCTATCCAAAATTAATGGAGTCTAACCAACATGTAAAATATGTGAATTCTAAGCCTTTACACTCCTACACTCATTTTTTGCCTACTAAATCGACTAGCACACATCACAAGTTAATATCTCGTCATGCAATTTTTTTGACTTGCTACGAGTCAAATCTAAGTGCACTACAATTTTTCTAGCCTTAGAAACAAATTCCCATGCATGTTGATTTATAAGTTAATGCATAAAAACTAACCAACCAAAATAGAAGACACGAATTCTCTAATATATGGGCTACACTTACTACCAACAATTGAACTATTGAATCAACAATTCAAATTGTTCACAACTTTTGAATGGCGATGTTGATTTGTGACCATAATTTTGCATAAACATCATTTTTAAATTGGTGAAATATAAGCTTTTTGTAGATAAGCTACACTCACTATAGACTACTATATTGTTGGACGAAAACTCAATTTGTAAACATATAATTTAAATTCTTCCCATACTCACAAAAGATGCAACCTTTTTGCAAGTATGAGAAGACAATTTTGAAAAGAAAAAAAAAGAAAGATCTTCTCCATTCACACTCTTCAATAACATTATCATGCAATGTTTATCTTATTTTAGATTAAATTTGAGCGTTTTTGCTTTACTTGTGAATGATAAAATGTTGAATATACAATTTTCACTTCTCAATATACAATTTTTACATCACTAAATAGAGAACATAATTCCTCCATGTATCCTACAAAATGTTGATCTTTTGGTTGAAGAATTAAAACCATATTGTCTATATGTACTAACTTCTCATCAAATAGTTCTACCTCTAGCTACCTTGGTCAATTGGTATTCAACTTGTAAGAATGACATAGTTATACTAATTCTTATAACAAAAAAAAAAACATATTTCCTCCATGTCATTGTGAATTAACCATAGAAGTTATATCTTTGGTAGAGCACAATTTGAAATATAACACACTTTCATCCTTCACCTACCTTAAAATACTTGTCAAGTTAAATGGAGCATCCAATTCCCCTTTCTCCTCATAGATTGGTAATTATAGAAAATTTAGAACTAAATCTATTGATTTTGAAGTCATTGGTTGATGCATTTTCCAACATTTCAAGATGAAAATTGACAATTGATTATATTTTATATCTTTTCAATGTTTATATTTGTTTGATGAACTTTTGATCGAGGACACAAATATTGATATCCATATGCACTAACAAACACTATCTATACTCTAACCCAAGACAATTGTCAACCCAATAACTACTTAAAAAATAGTTTTTTTATTTTATAAGCATTTTCATATTATGTGCCACAAACACAAAATCATGCCTTGGGAAGTTTGTATTGCCCAAAGCAACCGCTTCTTTAATGTGACAAAACCCAAATCCTTTTCACATGCATACATAGAAAATTCCATTCTTGCAACTTCAATATCCAAAAGAACCTAATCCTTTTCACATGCACACATATAAAATTCCATCCTT
>MU834837.1:0-43797 GCA_029204225.1 Diphasiastrum complanatum
CCATTCTCCATTAGATTAACTTCTTTATTAGCTTGATCAAATGCTTTACTCTTACTTCATCTGGCGTTTATTTGTATTTGCATTCCATAATCGGATGCTTGACAATTAAGCAGATCAGAGATAGAAATGCGTGCAGATACTCAATGTGCACCTTTTCATGGTCTTATGCCTCCCGTAGTATCCATACAAGTAGAGCAAAAAAAGAAACTGATAATCAGTTTCTGATCACGACATTTGTCTCACTGAGAATGCAGCCGGTTCAACTATTCCACCGCTCTTTGGACGATATCACTTGTACAGGCATTTGCCATACTGTGGATTTTCTGGTTTTGTAAGATTCTTGAACCTACAAAACCAGAGTTGCGAGATGAGCTTCACAATCAAGAGGCAGAAATGACCAGGCTATAATCACTAACTGAAATAAATGCTTGTCTCAACATGTGTTTTAGAAGTTAGAGTTCGCATATTGCTTATGCTTAGGCTGGTGGGTTGCTCTGTTTAGAATGCTTCTGCTATTTTAAGTTATTGACTTGAAATTTGAAATTCGAAATTCGCATCAGAAACCTGGAGAAAGTTACTTCTGTCGGTTTCTTTTTGCCACCTGTTCGTTGTAAGATGTAAGATCTGGCAAGACACAATCCATATTTCTATTAGGAGGACAGAAACATGAGACTAAACCTCAAAAGACTGCTGTTATATAGCATAGATGAGAACCATCCTCTGCAGTTCGGCTGGTCTATTTGGTTTGCCTCGATTGTATGGTTTCTCTAAGGATTGCTATTGAATTGTGCAGGTTGATGTGACTGTTTCTGATGGCTCTTATTACAGAGCAGCGGTTCCTAGCGGTGCTTCTACAGGTACTTCAGTTTTGAGTTGATATTGCAGGAAGCTTGCAACCTAATAATCATTTCTAGAATCTACTCATTATCTCATCATATTTGGCAGTCTTTAACATGTGCTTGACATTCTGTGTAAACCTTGTGTATTCATGTATGTTAAACAAGCACTATCATCTTCACGTATTGATGGTTGTACTAGCTTGCATCTGACTAGTGTAACTTTGCTGTTCAGGCATTTATGAAGCATTGGAGCTGCGTGACGGTGGTAAGGACTATGTTGGCAAGGGGGTTTTGAAGGTTGTCAGCTGAGCTTTCTTCGAACTTGTCCATAATATTTGTTCACTTAAAACACGAACATACAAGCTATGAATCTGCTTGAAGAAAAGGATGAAAATTGAATGCTATCGTTGCTGCAAGTAGGGGGCTTATCCAAATGTCTAGTAACATGGAACAAACAGAAAGTTCATCAATGGGGAAATATAACTTTCTCTTGGGAAAGTCTGTGTGGTACTTTTGAGCTTGTAGTGCAACAGTTTCATCCACTGTACTCACAATTTATGCTTGCAAACTTGACCAGATGAACTAATTGTTTGAATTAGTCAAATCAGTCCAAACTTTGCAGTTTTTTTTTCTTGTTAGCTTGAAATCTTGGGAATCTGAGGTTTTTTTCAAATTTCTTTTTTGACATTTTGTAACTACTAGGGCTTGGTGCCACACAAAATATTTACGATGAAACAATTTTACGGTTTTTATCATAAAATAGAGATGATATCATCAAAGCCTGTCATGCCACTATCCACTCAAGACTTTTTACTGTCTTATGTTGACTTATTCAAAGAAGCCTCCTTTTCCAAAAGGAAAGAATATATCCCGTAGCTGTAGACTGGGCTTGTAAAAGGCTAAAGTATCAAATCAGCTCTAGTTCATACTTTAATGTCAACAGCAAATGCTTGCCAAACTTGATCCTTATATAGAAAGTGAGTTGTTGATATGATTTCTTCCACACTAACAATCAATTGCTGGAATGTATTCAAGGTAAAATAGAGGTCTGAGATTATTAGCAGTAAAACACCACCTCTTCAGAAAGAAACTGAGATAAACTTTAAGAGTTTCAAAAACAATAGTAAATGGTACCTAGAAGTTTTTGAGCAAGAAAAATGTACCAAGTTGCAGGATTATGCTAGATCCCTCATTGCCCAACAACTAGCAATTGAAAGACACAATAAAGTCTTGAAATAGATAAGAATCTATGCTTGAATGAATGAAGAAGATGATAAGCTAAACTAGATGTGAAAATTAACCTGCTCATAGATCCTTCAACAACCTACTGTAGAAGACTCCAAAATGTAATAAGAACTCCAAAAGTTCTGTAACACATGCTATGAGGATTGAAAAAGACAACTGACAGCAAATTGGAACTTCAATATCTTAAATGTTGGACATCCGATTGATAATTTCAGTGGATTTTTTTTGACCTAGTTTAGGAAGATCGATATTGCAAGTAGATCTAGTTGAAAAGGCCACCAAAGCAGAAGGCCAGTTTTTGGAATTTTTGGAATTTCTGATGCCCTAACTTATCCTACAAAAGATGCACACAGTAATGTATTCCCTCAAGGGAGTTTCTTTCATTAACCCAATTATCCTGTTAGAATCTGAATATGACGGCTGACCTTTACTATAATTTGGAGCCAAAAAGTGAAAAATTAGGTTTTTCAAGTGTATTAACAGCTATTTCATGCATGAATGCAATCTTTGTCTTCTGCTCATTATTCTTCACAGAGAGGTTCTTGACAGTATTTAAGGGAACGAAGATTATTAATAATCCCAGAGTTCTAGACCTTCTTGTAATAACCATTCAATTGTCTTAGTGTGCACATATTGTGTTGTTCCCTCAATCACTTGCTTACGTATGTGTACAAGGCTCGAACTCTATAAAGTTGGATCTGAAGCTGGTAGTTACTGGGTCTCTGTTAACAGTGCTTGGTCTATGCAGTGAACCCCTTGTTGAAGCTCAACAGATGTATCTTATCATCAGAGAATTGAAGCTTGAAGAATTCAAAATGAAAGATCAAGTTACGCAACTCTTGTTTGAATTGGATAAGGTGAAGACAGAAGGAGATTGAGAAGATGGTTGAAGTGCTTATGTAAATCACTAACCTTTCCTACATGTACAAGGCTCAAACTCTATAAAGTTGGATGTATCCTGTCATCAGAGAATTGAAGCTTGAAGAATTCAAAATGAAAGATCAAGTTACATAAGTCTTGTTTGAATTGGATAAGGTGAAGAAGACACAGAGATTGAGAAGATGGTTGAAGCACTTGTGTACAAATGTTAACGTTGTAGATGCATAGTTTTCTAGAAAGGCCAAGACACTTTTGAGCCAGGGCAAGAATCAGCGATTTTAAATTGGAGAAACACTGAGCTGAGGAGAAAGTTCAAAGAGCTAGTTATATTGATAGAGAGCAAAATGATCCAGCTGAATAAAGGTTTCAGTGAATGAAACTTGGAAAAAGTCAAATTAGGGATATCATATAATCCACGAAGAGAGTTTCAGGGTGTGAGAGATCTTCATCACATTGTTTGGTAGAATTTACTAGCTTTCTTTTGTATGCAGAAATAGGAAGTGGCTGAGCATTATCAAAATGTCTTACATTAAACAGATTCCAGCCAGATCCAACTTCTTTGGAACCAGGCAGTTATGATGCCATTACTGCCTAGTTCTGCTTTACCTTTGGACTCACATACATGCACATAGAGACATCATAATTCAATGACATGACAAAAAGAGCAAAGAAACCCGCGAAACAGGAAAATTTTTGGACTGCATTCCAGTAATTTCATTTCGGAACACTCCAATATGATGGGTCCAATATACTAAAACTTAGCACCATAAGGCCCAAATCATAATCAATAAATAGTGAATGGAACGACTGAAAGAGCTTTATATAACATTTACACTGTAACACATAAACTCCAAATTTCTTTGAAACAAGTTTGACTGGAAGTATGTCCACAGGATATAACTGTGCAGTGTGCACTTAATGGTGGAGCAGTTGCTGAGTATTTTTGACAACTAAGAATTTCATTCTGGAAAAAATGGACACCATTTCCTTTTTTTCTTCCACCAATTCTTAAAAAGGGTAATTCTCACTTATAATCTGAGCTTGGTAAGTATCTTGATGGACCTGCTGGCATTATGGCTACCGGCTTGCTGCCAGCATCGTTCTGTGGTGGGGCTTTAAGCAAGAGGATTGAATGCTGACTACAACAAAGGGATGGAAGAGGAAGATCACAGTGATCTTTGCAATGTGCTACTGTAGTACATGTCTGAAAATTTGAGGTTTGGTATGGAGCTTGTTTGAGACCTCAACTGTGATATTTTTGATCTACTAGTTCAGCCACTTATGGGTGCCTCATTATCTTGATGCAGATCATCTATTTTGATAACAAGATTTTGGAAACTGTATCTAATCTTTAACTTCTTGTGTCAGAAGTTTTTTCATTTCACAGCTCAAGTTACATGCAAAGGTCATGCATGATATACAGGTCTCTATCTACTTCAATGTAGGAGTTGCAAGATCTACTTAATGAAAAAAGAGTCAAAATGCACTTTGTCTCAACAAGCATCTTTCAGAAGTATCGTTAACAAGATTTAAATAATTGTGTTGCCAATGGAGTGGAAATTACGGTGGGGTTATGCCAATAGTTATTTCAGTTGAGATTAAATTTGACATTCTGTGTTCACCTTTAGTCGAACCAGGTGAAAATACTCTTACATTGCACTCAGGATTTCATCACAACAAGATTCTATGGAGATCCATGTTGTAGAGAGCAAACTTATGCATGGCAGTTAGTTTCAAGGCTATGCAAATTGTGTATCTGACATGATGAGTTTCTTTTATGCTTTGCAGGCTGTAGGCAATGTGAACAAAATTATTGGACCTGCTCTGATTGGGAAGGTTTATACTTGAATTTTTGTAGCCATGCTATTATCAAATTTGTCTGGATTTGAGCACAAAGGAAAAATGCATGACTTAATTGAGGCGTGTAATGCTAATCTGGATTTTTCATGTCAACTAAGCCAGTTTCATCCAGGTTTTTTGAGCTGGAGCAGCTATAACACAAAATGTGTGATTAGCTTATTGTGTGACTTTCGAAAAATGCAGGACCCAACAGATCAAGCTGGCATTGACAACTTTATGGTGCAGGAGTTAGATGGGACCCAAAATCAGTGGGGTTGGTGCAAGCAAAAGGTGATATATGTGATGTTCTTCAAATCTTGCAAGCTTTCGAAGCGTAAAGCATGTTCAGTGATTTTTTTTTTCAAACCGATATTGTAGATCACATTATGCTCATTTCTCTTTATTCATGTCAACCTACAACTTGACAGAAACTGGGTTGGATTGATGTGATTATCCTATTCCAGGAGTATGTACGAGACTCTAGCTGCCTGGCATCTGTTATCAACGTAGTATAAGTTCCATTTTTGTAAATTGCTTCTTACTTCTCTCATTACCATTTTCTTCTTAAATGCTTTGGCTAAGAACATCTACTTTCCTTGTCCAGCTTGGTGCGAATGCCATTTTGGCCGTATCACTTGCAGTTTGTAAAGCTGGGGCTGGCGTTAAGAAAATTCCTTTATATCAGGTAATTCGAAGCTTGACGACTTGCCCATGCACTGCATATGTTTCAAAGTTGGTGATGGTCAAAGAACTGAAATAAATACGAAGAAAAGACAATTAAGATATAGAAACTGCTATTTACCTATAAATCAGCAACTATTTGCATGTCCCGTTGTCATTGATTGTTGAATTTCAAAGAGTTCAGCTCCTTACTATGCAATGGAGTCACAATCTCTCGTTTCTAGTTGATCTTTGCAGGTTAATCCTGTTAGCTTTTTATTCTGGTTTTTCTACATTGACCTGTGATTTTACCTGAGATAAGTACTACTATGGCAAAAGGTTTGCGAAAGCCTTGTGCTGCAAGCTGGCCACAGAAAAATTAGATACCAGAAAAGAAAACCTTGAGTACAAACTTTGAAGTCATAAGAGCAAACTGGAATTTTGGCATGAAGCTTGAGCCTTGTCTGCCCTTCTTCCACCTGTGGGATCCTGAATGCTAGTTTTTGAAATGCAATTTTTGTTGATTGTTGCAGCATTGATCCTGGATAAGAAAAGGTTCTCTCTATGATTGTGAACGCTTTGACTTGCTATAAACTAGTAACAACAGCTTCATAACGTTCTGAAAAGTCTAGTAACTAGAAGATATGGAACTCAATTCTGGTCTATGCAAGGCCTTATTAAGAGTTTTGTTATGCTGTGGACATCGTGGTTTGGTCACAAATGTTATTGCTCTCAGCAATGAAAATTGAAAAGATATTGTTGTGATTTAAACAAACTTTTAATATTCCAAAAAGAGAGATTTGTAGTATCTCAACAGGACTTAAGAGTACATTTTGAAAACTTTTATTTCAATGTTTCCTGCTTCTGGCCAGTTTCTCCCGTTTCTCTGAAACCTACCTATTGATGCTCAGATGATGATATCAGCAACCTGCTGTCACGTTTATCAGCTTGTTGTTGAACCAGGAATTTCATTATCACAAGTCTGCTTAGTATTGTGTAAAAGTCCAGTCGACCTTACCTCCTTCAAATTTGTCCATTAGGAGATCATGATGCTTGCAGTGTACCTCTTAGCTCTGTTTGGCACTAATTCTTGTTCAACTCCCACATTACCCATGGTGAAAATGAAGTTTTTTGTCAGGACATATATTAATAATGAAACATTATTTTCCCAATCTGTAGATTCACTCCACCAAATTTTTTCTTTTGTAATTGCAGCACATTGCCAACCTTGCGGGAAATCCAAAGTTGGTGTTACCAGTCCCAGCCTTTAATGTCATCAATGGTGGTTCACATGCTGGAAATAAGCTTGCTATGCAGGTGCAATAGTTTTTCTTGTAGCTCTTCAAAGAGCACGATTCTTAGTTAGTGTACTCACTCTTCAATATAAGAGATATAGGAAGATTGGTTGATAAGGCTATATTTTTCTTTTATTTTTATAATTTTGTTTAGAAATTGTTTCTGTTTGGAACCTAGAAATGTACAAATAGAATTTGTGACTATGATGCCTTAGTTGAAAGTTCTTGTAGATGTATACTTTGATGTATCCTTCACTAATGGAATCATCCTTTGAGGAGCATGTCCAGAACTCTTATGTTTGACCTTTAGAGTATCGGGATGTTCTTTTTCAGCAATACTAGTTCTTCTTTTCTTTGCCAATGCTTTTGGTGTCCTAAAGTCCTCACTGAGCTTCATTCTTATCTTTCAAACAAATTTATGTAATGTAGATAACACTCAATGCGAAAAAATAACAATCAAACAAACAAATATTTTGAAATATTTGGTGTGATTCATGTGCAAACTTGAAAAAAGAACATCTTTAAGATGATGTGTTAAAAATTTGATCGAAACAACGCATGAACAATCCAACTATTGCTAATGTACTGAAAGGAAATGTAATTGAGTTCAACAAAATAGATATTCGAATGACAGGCTAGTATGGTACTGAAACTGCTGAAGGAACTGGAGATAGGAACTTCCTAGCTGATTGAAGATATTCTTCAATTTCTAATCAAACACCTAAGCAATAATGAGTCCCATAGGTCTATGTATACTATGTGGAGGCTCGAATTAGGGCTTGGTCTGAGAGCTCTTAATTGGGTTTCACTAATTGCAATTTTGACATGATGTCTGTGATAAAGGTGATGCATGTCATATGACGTTTGGTTCTCAAGTTTGCCTTGGAAGTTTTTTCCCAATTTCCAAGATAGTTTTTTGAAGTAATGAAAAATCCACATATGCCCTGATTATTTAATTTGAAGTGTGTGTGGCTTGACTTGGTCTTATATAGTTTATATAGTAGATACCTACTATTGTTCTTAAAACTAATTGATGTGCACTTTTCAAATTGCCATTCAAAATGATATCCTTGACAAAATTTTGTTCACTGGTGTTGAAGCTCGTAATATTTGTTGAAGCTCGTAATATTTTCTGACCTTCGAATGTGTTGATATTCACGATATTTTTATGTCCTTCAGAAAATCTTTCACGTCCGACTGGGGTTTCAGTGACCATTTCTGCCGCGAACACGATCCTCTTGATTTTCCATATATACATTGATGATGAATCAACAAGGACTTATACTGAGGATTACTTGAAAATAAAGCTAGCAAGTGACAATGCGTTTTAGCAATTACAAATTTAATAGTAGAAACAGCTATTTTTACTGGAATTATGAAGCAACAAACATGATTACAAATAAAAGAGTAAGAAGCCCTCCGGAAAAGAGAAGTGGTGACCAATAATAAGTAAAATACAACCGCTGCCCAAGAGATATAATGGGCTGGAAGAAAGAAATGATGTGCCAAGTAGATATATATGCTCCACAGGTGATAGTGCACTGTCCCACAGGTACAATATGAGTGAAATCTGCTTCCGAATGACTCGAAACTTGTGAGATTGGTGGGCTGCAGCAAAATCACAGCAACTAGATGACGATGAAGACCCCGTAAAACTTGCAAAATGCAATTGGAAGGGGGAATTAATGGCTGAATCTTCTGCCCCTCCTTGCCACAAACTTGGGTGGAAATTGAGCGAAATCTTGCTTTTTACCCTGATTGCTCCACAAATCTCAGATCTGAAAATAATTTCACACCTGTACCTAGGCATAACCACTTTGGGAAAGGCTTCACTTGACTCAAATTGCTTGCTGTAAGAATTCTTTGCAAAGGGGCTTCAGCATGTGAAAACTCTGAACAAGGAAAACATGCATGGATGCGCTAGCCCACAGTTTGCCTTGGCTGCCTTGTAAAACTAGCAAAAAGAAGGCAATTTTTGCCTTATGGACATGCACTGGCCATCCTCACTCCAATCGTTGTCTCAGCCACCAGATTAGAAGCAAAGTTAGACCCGGAAAAAAGTGTGATAAGCTCGCTGCTCCTCAATTCACCGATAGCTGTGGCGTAGAATGACTCTCCCTCCAATTATAGGCAACTCTTGTAACACCTCCCAGTTCCAAGTCGTGTGGAGTTCATGCATGGCCGGCCAGGCCATCTTGGACCCATAAGTACCTGTACTGTTAAACAATACTCGCAGGAGTCTACCGGTTACCACCCTCATGCACCGTTGCGCCCAATAATAGCATGACTGCCCATTCTGATCGACTGACCCTAAGCCCCAACTTGTATAATCACAGGTGGACTCTGTTGCTAGGCACAATGATTACGCACCGCTCCGCATACTCGAGACGTGAGCCTCTAGAGTCTACACTATGTCAATGTATGTGACGCATCCAACACGACTGGTGTGTGACTAGCCATTGGACCTAAATGATGGTCACAGGACCCTATACTTATCGCTCCTAGCGAGGTCATAGTTGAGCTACCACTGGTCCTAACAGGTACTTTGCTAACATGTGCTAATTTATAGCTGATTATTAGAAACCCTATTTTTATGCAGTAGCTATTATTAGGCAACAGGGAAAAATAGCTATATTATGAAGTGAAAACAATTTTTTTTATCATCACCCACCCTTGAGAAAGATACCCATTTATTGATTGCAAAAAGTTTTTCATGTGATGTTAAGCAATTTGTGTATGAATAGCTTAATACTTATGATTCCTGAATGATCATATATGTTTTGAATTATGGATTTTTGTCTCAGGTTCTCAAGACTTAGAGATGGGTTAATTTTTTCATGAGTGAACAAGAGTGGAAGCGTATATGCAAGTGGGTCCCACAGAGCATGGGGTAGGAAGTTGAAACTTTTGTAGTTGAGACTCCTAGAACGAGAACAAATCAAATGCCACTGAATAGACTCAATTTGACACATCTAAGAAGATAGGATAAACTTGAATTAGAATGCATGATAACCATCTTAAGACTAAAGACTAGCATCTATAAATATCAAAAGAGAAATCCTAACTATAGAAACAAAACGAAGAATCAAATTGGAAGCAAACGATTTATTCCTAAGAAAACTTAGTCAATTGCTAGTAGAGACAGCCTAACTTTAAAGATAGGAGGAAATGTTTTTGTTGTGGGCTGAGCAAACCATTAGAGATTTATTCTCATCAAAGAATTGGACTTTGGACTTTGGAATAATATAATTACCCCTGTCAAGATTCAGTGCTACTCTCTCTCTCTCTCTCTCTCTCTCTCTCTCTCTCTCTCGTTTTGTGGATGCTTTTGATTCTGTTTCCAAACATGTACGTATCCAGAGATTACAGGGCCTTGGTTCCCAGTCAGATATAGTGCTGGCGATTATGGCTCTTTATGAGAGAGTGATAGGCTGTTTCCGATCAGAGGAGGGTATCACATCGTCAGTTCGTAGTACCATTGGAATGAATCAGGGATGCTCACTCTCTCCTAGCTTGTTTCGACTTTACATTGATGAGTTGGAGAGGTTGATTGTTCAGGATGGAGGTGAGGGATGTACTTTATGTGATATGCTGATTTCTATTCTGCTTAATGCCGATGATGTAGTACTCATGTCGAGGACTAGAGGGGATTATAGAGACACCTGGATGTATTATGTTCTTTTTGTTCATGTGGGGGATTGATGGTGAACATTGCGAAGACCAACATTATGGTCTTCGATACCTCACGTGCATTCACTGGTCCGATTTTCAGTATGAGATAGTCAGCCCTGGCTGGGTTAGGGAAGGGATAGGCAACCTTAGTTCAGCTCGAGAGGTTTACTTCAGATGGTACATTCGTGATGCTCTGAGTGTCACCTTTTTCATTCCATGGTCACTCCGACAGCCATGTATGCAGTTGAGAACTTGGTGTATGGGCCTCACTTCCTCAAAAGTGGCCAATATATCCCGTCTACAGATCACTATGCTTCCGAAGGGCACACACCACCATATTCGCCAATTTATACATAGGTCGAATGTGCATAGAGTTTGGGATGGACAACTTGAAACCCCTCTACTATAGATCCTGTTTTATGGAGGTTGATTGTGTGGGCTGTTCTAGGTACCTAGATTCCGGACTATCACATGACTTGAGATCTATACTAGGACATTTCAAAGTCTCATCACATTAGTTACATATTGAGACGGGATGTTTTCATCGCATATCCTGAGAGGACAGGATTTGTCAGATTTGTACACTTGGAGAGATTGAGGATGAGGACCATTTCATCTTCAGATGCCCAACATATTACGAGATTAGGGGGAGATGCTATTGCTTATACCGGGACGACCAGTTCATTCCTGAGTATGTATGAGGAGCCCCGTTTTGTAGCCTTGATGATACGAGAGATGATTTCTCTGAGACAAGATCTATATGCGGGCCAGAATTTTTATACACTACCAAATGAGTATCACAAAGTTCCTTACTAGATGCAAGCAGATCTGCAGAGCATGCAAAGGACAGTTTAGAGGATGAAATAGCAGTGAGAGACAAACATCGTGCCAAATGTTAGTGCATTGGACTGAGTTATATCTCTAGCTTGGAGTAGAGCAGACGACAGATGCAGCAGCAGCAACGGAGACACCGTAGACCTCATGCCCAGCCTCGATATATAGCTCGGTAGCAGACATCCAGAGCTGTGGACACCACACATCACATCTATCACATCCTATTTCAAGAGAGTTGCCAGATAGTGACGAATAAAAAGCGGGTCTAAGGCATCTTGACATGTAGGTATTACAATGACAAACTGTAAGAGGATGATGGAGTGAGCTGCTGTTGGCAAAAGGATGAAAAAGGACCCTGATAAATCATGCCAAAACCATGAAAGAGATGGAAGTTCTGACAAGGCCTAAGCTGGAATTCTAACCGGCCAGGCTTCTAGAGTCAGATCAACAAAATAAAATAAATCTGAAGTGCCCTATAGTAGGAATGTAAGAATCTTTCAAAAAGTACATGAGTACAAAAGAAATGAAATTCTAAGAAACGGAAAAAAATTGGAAACCGAGCAACTCATTACGTGATCCACATATGATGATATGTAAGAAGCACGTACTATAGGAAGAACAATGATACATAAATTACTGAAACAATACAAAAGAGATGAAAGTTAAAGGAAACCAGGAAAACTTGAGAACGAGATTCAAACAAAAAATTATATGAGTTTCAACAAGTTGATGAGAGGCAGCTGAAGATCCAATTGACTTGAAAATCTGATTAATGTAGAGAAAGTGGGGATCAAAAGAGGCAGATTGTGATTTCTTCAAAATCCACAAACTAGAGCATATGAATATCTTATTAGGATAGAAAGTTCAACTTATTCCTCCATCTGCTTGTACGGTTGTACTAATACAAAGTTATGATCAAAACAAGATGAGCGTCAAGTCCAGAACGTATGTGGCTGATGTTGCAATAGCTAGAACAAGGGAGAGGCTTGCTAGGTACAAAAGGTTTCAATGTGCTATTAAGAAATTTGAGTAAGTGTAGTGGAATTGAGCTACTCTCTCTATTGATTCCGCATGTGGGGGCTTTTCATGCCAAGTTCCCTGTTCAATAATTGTTTATATTTCAGATGGTTTGATGGTGAGCTTATGTAGTCGTAGACCTACTATACAAGTTAAGCTATTTGCAACAGTGTGCTGATTGTCTATTTCTTGATAATGTTGTAAATCTCCTTTGCAGGAGTTCATGATCCTTCCTGTTGGTGCGTCATCATTCAAGGAAGCGATGAAGATTGGAACAGAAGTCTATCACAGTTTGAAGGTAAATATGTATCGGAGTTAAATTGTGAAGCTCCTCATCTATTCACCTTTAACCTAGTTATGAGCACAGTTGTAATATGTGTTTTCTATTGTGGCTTTCTTTAACATTTAAGTGCAATATGTAAATCATTTTATCTAAGAAATTATCTTCCCTTTTGCTTTTGCTGATCTGTTTGTTCCAGTACTTGATGTTGTCATACATTGAAAGGGTCAGGTACTAGTTTTCCAACGAACAACTTCACACTTTCTGTAGGCAACGCTGTTTTTAGATATTGCTCAGAATATTGACTCTCAAGCAATGTGGGGTTGTAACAGAGCGTCATAAAGAAGAAATATGGTCTGGATGCAACCAACGTCGGAGATGAGGGGGGATTTGCTCCTAACATCCAGGTTGACTTTTTCATCTTCTTTTGAAAGTAGGATATTTGACTATTGTTCAATCTGTTCTTTATTAACCTTCCTCTTAGTTTGTAGCTAGTTACTATACTGGATAATAATCTTTTCCTAAGGGAGATGCTTACCAAAATAATACATTGGAAAGTAAAGTTTCTTTGGAGTCACAAGATTATAATGTTTTTATGCTTTGCTCAAAGCCTTGATACAGTATGTTCAAGTTCACAATTCTGTCGATAAGTGATGAGTTTACTCAGACTCTAGCTAATGAAATGAATGCCGTATTAATCTAGTCGAGAGAGTCACAAGAAGCTTGAGAATTCACTCAGTTTTTGGTTTGATATGCGGACCGTCTCTGGCTGACTGAAAAGTACTCAACAGAGGAGAAATTATGGTCCTTGCTCTGGTTTTCTGACTTGGTGACTGCTGGGCCCTTGGGTTAGAAGGCGGTCAGAAATGTTGCTTTATAACAAAGTATTTCTTGTCAACAAACTGTAGGAGAACAAGGAAGGCCTTGAGCTGTTGAAGATTGCTATTGAAAAGGCTGGCTACACTGGGAAGGTGGGTTTTGATTAGCCCTGCTTTTCAAATAAAATTCTATATCGTGAGTGCTCTGTGTGAGTTGCTGTTTTCATGTATGGGCTTGTATTTTCTTAAGGATGTATATTGTTTCGTGTTGTACAACTGTTCAGAGAAGCGGGATACAGACATTTCAAATCTTTTCTATAAGCTGGCAACAATACAAAATTTATGCTCATGAGATATCTGCCCTTTATCATTCGACGAGAAATGCTTGTGGCTTGGTTTCTAAAAATGTGACAAATTGTATTGCTTGTTGTCATCTGTTTGCTACTAGGTTGTTATTGGGATGGATGTTGCTGCCTCGGAGTTTTATGGAGCGGAAGACAAAACTTATGATCTCAACTTTAAGGAAGAGGTAGACATTTTGATTATGGGGGATGCTATACATATGTACATACATACATATCACCTTTGCACGTTCCAGAATGTGTTCTGGAATGCGATCTGGAAAATCCCATTAGGGTTTCCTGGAACGTGCAAGTAAATTCTTTTTTCCCAATAAAAACAGGATTTTATGCCGTTTTCTCTTGTTTTTGTGTGATGTAAAATTTAAAGTAGTCTGAAAAATATTAGCCTGCTATTCTTCAGGTTTTTTTTTTCCCTGTATTTTAGCTGTTTTTCTGTTGCTCTTTGGATTTAAAAAAAAATAGAATTCCGGAACGCAGATACAGTGGAAACAAACAAACAAACAAACAAACAAACAAATAAATAAATATATATATATATATATATAATAATAATAATCAGACATGAGGGTTCGGGCCGGAATGCCCGCGTCCGACCCCCGGACGCTGGGTCGGACGCGTCCTTTTTTTTTTAAAAAAAAAAATTTAAATTTTTTTGGCTGGACACATCCAGCGTCCGGACGTGGATGCGTCCGGGGCCTAGAACGCGAACGCATCCGGGCCCCGGACGCGTTTTTAAAAAAGAAAAAAAACAAAAGGGGCGGGCACTGCGGACTGTTCCGCAGAAGCCCGAGAGCAGAGAAAGAGGGCGGGAGAGATAGAGAGAGTGAGTGAGGGAGAGGCATAGAGAGAGAGAGAGAGAGAGAGAGAGAGAGAGAGGGAGAGAGCGAGAGAGAGAGAGAGGGAGAGAGCGAGAGAGATATGGTGTTTGTGTGTGTGATGAGTTGTGTGTGTGTGTGTGATGATTGTGTATGTGGTAATTTGTGTGTGTGGATAGTGTTGATTTGTGTGCATACAGATGTGTGTGTGTGTGGTGATCTGTGTGTGTGAGAGAGAGAGGAAGAGACAGAGAGTGTGAGGGATTTGTGTGTGTGCGCGCGTGTAGGAGACATGGTGTGTGTGTGAGTTTAGGATTTAGGGTTTAGGGTGCTTGGGTTTGGGGTTTGGGGTTTAGGGTTTAGGGTGAGAGAGAGAGATTAGATTTGCGTGCTTCTGTGTGTGTGTGTGTGAGAGAGAGAGAGAGAGAGAGAGAGAGAGAGAGAGAGAGAGAGAGAGAGAGGGCTGCTCGTCTCATTTGGGATGAGGTGGAGTCATTGCCCGACAAAAAGTGGCGTTGCCCTTTTTGTCGAAAGTAGTTCACAGGGAACGTCTCTCGGGTTCGAGCACATCTGGGGGGTTGCGAGTCCGACCCACAGGGGGACGCTACGGGATCGGCATTTGTATGGTCATCCCCGCTGCGGAGAGGGCTCGCATTCTCGAGGCATATTCTGAGTCAGTTGCTGAGCCCGACGAGCCGTCCACAGATGTCGCAGACTCTATTTCCACTGATGCACCCACTGCCACCGCCCCTGCCAGCGCAACCGCCCCCACTGTCGCATCCGCACCCGCCCCCACCGTCGCATCCGCACCTGCCACCGCCACCGCCTCCGCCACAACCACCCGTACCCCCTCTGCCAGTACTGCCCATGGATCCACAGCCTCCACTGCTGCACCTACGCCTCTGCCATCACGGTCAGATCGAGGCAGGAGTGTACCACAGAGGGTTCCTTCCGGCAGACCCAGAGGCAGGCCAGCCAAGAGGGGACGCACCGATGATTTTTCTAGTCGTCTCTTGGCAGGCGTTGGCCCAGACTTAGAGGAGTCCCAGATGCCCCCAGATTCCCAGCCAGACTTTGTATTTGACACCCCTGCAGATGCATCTGGCACGTAGAGGGATGATTTTTTTAGCACAGACTTGTAGATACTTATACACATTTTAGCATCATGTACAGTGGCATCAGATGAGATGTATATTTTTTTTTACAGTCTATTAGTGTCATGGCTAATTTATCGTGGTTGCTTACAATTGGACCATGGTTAGCTCTGTGAAATTTGAATGGTTAGTCAGAAATGGTTTGCTCTGTGCAAGATGAGAGAGAGAGAGAGAGAGAGAGAGAGAGAGAGAGAGAGAGAGAGAGAGAGAGAGAGAGAGAGAGAGAGCAGCACATCTGCATCTCCGTCATAACATATGCATCATGTTCAACCATTCAACATAACACCAAAAACCCTAAACCCTAACAAATGGCACAGTTAACATAACACCCTAAACCCTAACAAATCATCCTAAACCCACAACTCCACAGCCATAACCATCAAAACAAGCCACAACCATAATCATTATGGGCACATCCATAAACATCATCAACCCCACCCCACATCCTCATTGTGTCGTAGGCATTGCACCACAGGTATGTGCAGATTCAACATCAAAGCTGCACTTGTGTAGCATACACTTAAACATGCGTAGAATGTATCAATGGTCCAGGAATACAGTCCACTGGTTCGTGAAGCGGGTACGAACCCAAGGGACCGAGCCTGGCTCGATTTGGGTATCCTCGACTCAAAATGGCCGTTCGACGGGACAGAAACGTTATTAGGTTAGTCGAAATGGACTAGTTTTGCAGCTCTCCGTCCGACGGTCTCGTTTCCATCCGTTTTAGGTGTCGTCTGTTTCGGCCAGCAGCGGACAACCTTGATAGGAACCTGTGGGAGCAGATGGGACGAGGACCGGACGGACGGCAGGCCCAGTACGTCCTTCCGAAGTTCGACGTCAAACAGGGCTTCAGGGACACTTTGCCGGGATGGGACCTGAAAACATTCGGAATTGACAAAACATTTCGACAGCGTATTTTAGCGTGTTGAAGTAGTGCCATAAGTAACTAGTAAGCTGTTGAAGTTTATCAGGGGAGAAACCGATCTCATCAACCGAGACATAGTAGTGTGTAGGTCTCGTGGTTTTCTGTAGTGAATGAAACAGTTTTGCATGAGTAATTAGTAAGCTATTGAAGTTCATACGGGGGGAAACCGATCACATCATATAAGACACGGTACTGTGTAGGTCTTGTGACTCCCTGTTGTGAATGAAACAGTTTTGCATAAGTAATTAGTAAGCTGTTGAAGTTCATCCGGGGGGAAACCGATCACATCATATAAGGCAGCGTACTGTGTAGGCCTATGCTGACAGAGGTAGCTATACCTCTTGCAGGATGGTCAGTCATGTGGTCCCCCCTGTAGTGAATGGCATAGTTCTGCTAACCATTCACTCTTCTGGTGTCCATTAACTTCTGGAGTTCAAAATTGTGAACAACAGTTTTTTCACAGTTGTTTTCATCAAGCCATGGAATTGAGGACGCACACCACACAAGCCCATCAAAATGCGCAAAAGTGTGGGCCTATCGTATGCTTTAGGGCCAACGGCTAGCAAACAAACGACGAAAAGAAGGACATCAAATACATTGTTGAGCAAGATTCTTCTGATGATGAAGAGTACAAGCCTTCAGTTAGCCAGGAAAAAAGTTCGATCTCTTCCATAACTGGCGAGTACGACAGACGTACTGAAGCGGTTTGGTTACCGACGAGGATGGTGTAAATGAAAGCCAGTTAGAGCGGGTTTTTCAATCTGTATAGAGTTTGAAAGGCAGTTTTGTTGGCTTTATACTGTTTTATGATTTAGGTTTTGGCTTCACTGCCCATTTCATGAACTCAGACACCCAACGAAGCAGTATATATCAGGCAATGTTCAGTGCCCTTTTTGGGTGGATATTTTGCCAAGAAGCCTTGCAAGAAAGCAATGGCCAAAAAGGTCCGTCCAGGGCATGCAGACGAAAGGAGTGGTTGTGTCGCCTCCACACACGCTCGGATTTTACCACGCCATTAATTGCTCCGATTTCGACTCCACGCCAAACGTTTTTGGTGAGCCTTTAGAGAAAACACCAGCTGGTTTTTGATCAATGGATCAGAAACCAGTAAGTGCTGTCTCTGGAGGCTCACCAAAAAAGTTTGCCGTGGAGTCCAAGACAAAGCAATTGATGATGTGGTAAAATCCGGGAACACGTACTGGCGTCAGAACCACTTCTATCATCTCCATGCACTGGAAAGACATTTTTGACCACTGCTTTCTTGCAAAGCTTCTTGGCCAAACATCCAGATGAAAGGGTATTGATCATTGCGTGATATATGCTGCTTCCTTGAGTGTCTGAGTTCATGAAATGGGTATTGAAGCCCATAAAATTTCCTTTCAAACTGTGTTCGTATTGCATTACATGCTTTAATTGACTTTCACTCACATCGTCCCTGTCATATACCAAGCAACTTCAATACTTCTGTCACACTTCAAACTTATGGAAGAGCTGGAACTTTTTGTCTGGCGCACTGAAGGCTTGTACTCATTATCATCATCAGAATCTTGCTCAACAGTATCTTTGATATCCTCCTTCTGGTTGTTTGTTCCCCAAACCCTAAACCCCAAACCAAACAAAAGGCCAACATTTTATCGCGTTTTGAGGTGTTTGTGTGGTGTGCGTCCTCGATTCCGTAGCGTGACGAAAACAACTGCTACAAAACTGATGCTAACAATGGTGAATGGTCGTCAGAACCGTGCCATTCACTACAGGGAGTGAATGGTCACCAGAAGAGTGAATGGTTATCATAACTGTGCCGTTAACTACAGGGAACCAGAAGACCCACTGGCTGGCTCAACGACGAGGGACCCTTTCCTGGACCATGGCCCCTTTCCTGGACCATGGCCAGCTGTTCTGCGGTGAAGTTAATTCCAATCCGTTGCGTTTCCTCGCCCTCACCAGCTGGGGTAGGAGGGAGCAGGTCCGAGGACTGTGAGGGCACGTGGCTGCAGCTCCGGTAGTCGTGCCATTATCTCTCGCTGGCTCTCGTGAAATTCTGCTTCTGCTTTTAATTCGTTTTGGGGATGTGGGACAGTGTGGGCTAGTGCCTGTTTTTAAAAAAAAAAAAAAATTGAAAATCGCGGACACACTCTTGACGCGGACGAGGACGCATGTGTACGTCTAGGGTCCACTTCCTTAGTGGGTGACAGACACCCTCTGATCATTAATTGGGGGGGGGGGGGGGGGGGGGGGGGGGGGTTGTTGATGTGGGACAGCGTGGGCTAGTGCCTGTTTTTTTTTTTTTTTTTTTTTTTTCGAAAAAAAAAATTGAAAATCGCGGACGCGTCCGAACGCCGACGCACCCCTGACGCGTCCGCTTCTAGGGTCCGCTTCCTTAGATATATATGTGTGTGTGTGGGTGTGGGTGTGGGTGGATGGGGAGAGAGAGAGAGAGAGAGAGAGAGAGAGGAAAGATTTTTATTAAGGTCTTTTCCATGGCAAGAGGCATATAAGATGAGAAAGTACATATCAAGTGTGGTACAAACGGGAGTGTATGAAATGCCTCCATCACAGTAAAGAAAAGCATATGTAATACAACTGCAATGATAAAGGACATCTAATATAAGAGAGTTTGGCTACCAATATAAGGCTAGTGACAATGGTACATTGCGTTGTCCTCAAATACTGCTGCTACCAAAGAAAGATGTAATGGGGACAACGCCTGGAGGTGGTCTCGATAAGTGCTGATGGTGTTGCCAAGGAGGTCACTTTGCGGACAATATGAGTATGGGTAGTACGTCATCTCTGGTCATTGTCATCCGTGCCAGGATCCATCCGCAGTCTCTTGCGGGAGAAGAACGATGTGATCTGGGGCTGTGCATCATGGTGAGTTGGTGGCTGCCATGTTGGATTTCTATCCTCTCTCCCTAATCCAATAGCTAATCTAGATCCATTCATTTGCTGTACATAATTACTTGTACAGTCGATTTGCAGAAATACAAAGGTTATTTAACAGTGTGCAGAAATATGCTGGAATCACTAACATGTGTCTACTTGACATGGACAAACTATTGAAGCCAACTCAAAAAGCAAACTATTGAAAACAGTTGTCGAAGACAATCCGACCTATTGGTTATATCGATCTGATTCGATTGAATGACCTTTCGACCTTGAGTGATGTCTTCAATAGAATAAGATTCTATCAAAATGGCGACTGTGAACAGCTGAACGTAGTGCCTTAATCCATCTTGTAAATGCATTACTTGAGCATTCTTTTAAATGTATAGTTACCATGTATACAAATATGTTCGATAGTGCACAACTAATCGAATTAATCAATGCATCAAGAATCGTTTCATGACTCTATGTTATTGCGAAATAGAGCGTTCTATTCGATCTCTCTCTCTGACTTCCCGAGTACTGTTTTAGAGAGATCATGCATATGCAAGCATTCGGACATGTACACTCTTTTGAACTAATAATATTCGTTCCAGTTCACATAGTCCTGTCGTGTTGCTTGCATATTCTTTGTATCATCTGGAGTCGGGTCTTTTGCAGATAGATAACTCGTAGATTGAATCGTTGTATGACGGATAGTGTATGTTTTTACCTGATTTGTTTTACACGTGAAAAGAATTTGTGTGTGTCTATGGAATCGACTGTTTCGATCCTCGCGACTTCGAAGCTTGGATCAAGTAGAGCTACCATTGAACTATCGAAGGTAGCTCGAATCCGATAGACGTAGCTCATGCACCAAGTAGTCATTCCAATTGATTCCCAACACGGTATCAGAGCAGCTATATGATATCAGAATGGTAATTTGATATTAGAGTGTACAGTATCAGAATATTTCTTGTTCCGATACAAAGTAGGCATTCACTAAATTGTCTAGAGGTCATACAGTCTACTGTCTGCATAAACCTCCCTCGAATTTCCACATGGATTCACAATCGAAATTTAGTCTAATGATAGGCAGGCTTGATGGATCGAATTACTATCTATGGAAATTCAAGATGAAAGTCGTGCTAATTGCAAAAGAACTTTGGAAAATAGTCTCAGGTGGATGAGCAAGCCATTTCTAAATGGAAGCTCATGGAGGGTAAGGCTTTCGCCTTAATCACCCTTAATATATCAGACACACATATTGGCCACATTAGACGAGCCCAATCTTTGAAAGAAGCTTGGGACATTCTGAGCACACTCTACGAAGTGAGGGATGTCACTTCGAAATTGCATCCGAGGAAGAAATTCTCCTCGCTTAGAATGTCAGAAGGTGATTCTGAAAGGTGATTCTATTCAGAATCACATCAATCAATTCAAAACTTTGCTTGAGCAGATGGCAGCAATAGATTCAATCATCGAAGATTCGGATGCTACCATGACCTTATTGTCTAGTCTGCCATCCTCATATTGAAACTGGGTGATGGTCATTTCAACCCACTCAGAACTTTCTTTGTCTAGAGTCATAACGATGCTACTGCAGGAGGATATTCAAAGGAATGGTACATCCTCGTCCTCCATCGAAGACTCACAAGCTCTTTACTCCAAGAGAGGTTCAAAGAAGCAAGCGAAGAAGAAGGAGGTCAGACAATTCGACCCAAATCAAAAGTAGTCGTAGAAGCCAAGCCCGAATCAAAATCAGCAACATGCTCAGAAGAAGAAGATATTCTATAAATATTGCAAAAGGACGAATCAGGAGATCCAGGACTGCCAAATACTCAACAACAGCAAGAAGTAGCTGGACCAACAAGCCAATGCAGTAACAGAAACACAACAGAACCTCGAAGATGATGATGAGCAGAATGCATTCATGGAGAATAATCACCATGTCAATCAATAGGAAGAATGATTCCTTGATTCAGCTCGCACATGAATGAAGGTGAAGGTATTATCAAGCTGAATTTTCAGAATGGACAGTCCAAACTCATTCCAGAAGTACTGTATGTTCCAAATCTGACAACTAATTTGCTGTCTGTCAGCAGAATTACTGATTTAGGACAAGATAGAGTTCAAAATCACTATTCAAGAGCATGCTTTATCAAATCGATTGCAACCTTGGTAGTGCACATGCCGTTCAATCGATATCCTCTCGAAAAACTTTGATTTTGGAAAAAGAAAGGTGAAACACCCACCAAGATTGACAATGGTACATCGCACTGTCCTCAAATACTGCTGCTATCAAAGAAAGATGTAATGGGGATAACGCCTGGAGGTGGTCTCGATAAGTGCTGCTGAAGAGAGAGAGAGAGAGAGAGAGAGAGAGAGAGAGAGAGAGAGAGAGAGAGAGAGAGATGTGAGTACCATAATGAATCTCTCATCTCCTTGTCTGCAAACTTTGTGATCTGTCCATAAGTGATTAACTAGAAGATAGCCTCAATCTAAATTGGGCATCGCAAACTCAGCTAATATGATTTAGTGCAGCACAAGTGGCTTAGTAGGTATCATGTGTGATAGCATAGTAATTTTGGCGTGTGATATTGGCCCAATCTGATGTTGTGCCATGACTGCTATCACAATGCCTGTGGAGAAGCCAAGATCATGCAACTTTTGAGTAAGTAGGTGACGAACTACTAAGTTGCCCCTGGATTTGGCCTCCTTGATGATGGATTAAAGTGTAAAGCTGTGATCAGATGTGGAATATTGGGCCCTGAAGCTTGTATGACCCGTAGCATGTAATCGTCTGGACTCTGCCTCACTGCTCACAACTGTCTATAGGATTGTCCCATCAAGCTTAGCCATAATATGCCCAATCGTGATAGTACGGTAGTTCCTGGGTTCCATGGGGTCACTCCTCTCTCTCTCTCTCTCTCTCTCTCTCTCTCTCTATCTATGGTTCTAAGCACCCTGCTTGATAGTTTGTAGCAGAGGACTTTAAGAGTTTCCGAAGTTATTTAAGAAAATGCTTCTGCATTCTGTGAAAGTAGATACATTGAGATTCTCAGATAAGGTCTCTGGATGATCTTATTGCCTAATATGATTTTTAAGCAGACACCTTTAGGTGCTGCTTGAGTTCGGTGGAACACTAGCCGGCGTATGCCCTTCCATGTGCTGTACAAAATATGTCAGGCAAAGCTGGCAGCAATTGTGTATTTGACTTAATGTTATAGAACTTTCATTGGGGCATTATTATCCAGACCTTGAGATCTCCGACCAACTTCTAGCTTGAGATATAGTGCATCTAAATGCTGTATTATTGAACTTTTCCTGCAATTAATTAGCACATCGCTTATCGGTATCATTCCTGGGGAGTTATTATACTAAAGACAATGCTGTGGCGTGTTGACCTTTTGAAAGGAAAAGCATCAGCATTTCATGTAAAAGTAATCTGTATTTCATAGGCTGTAGTGAATGAATTATTATCTGATGTCTCTCTCTTACGTGGCTATTGATTGATCCTGAAGCTTTTTTGAAATGCAATGTCATAATAAATTGTAGATATCAAACAATGATTGGAAGCATTATACATAAACTGAGTCCAATGACTCTTCCAAGTTGCAGTGTAGGATACTTGCATCTATGAATGTTTTTCAATACATGCATGCCTCCATATTAGCATTTGCTCTGCTGTTGTGTTGTCCCCTGAGGAGGTGATCTTCTTCTCTCAGCTCTAAATTGGTGAGCTCATCAGGATTCAGATCTTTATTTTGGCTAGTAATTTTGGTCAACTTAATGCTTTGAACAATAATGAGCCAAACTTCAGGATTTTTTTAATCTGACAGTCATTAAAGTTTGCCTGAACTTCATGGCTACTATCCTTATTTGATTTGTAATGCTGGCAGAATAATGATGGAAGCCAGAAGATCTCTGGTGATGAGCTGATTAAATTGTATGAGTCATTTGCGGAAGAATACCCCATTGTCTCAATTGAAGATCCTTTTGACCAAGACGATTGGGAGCACTACCCGAAATTCACTGAAAAAGTGGGTGAAAGGATACAAATTGTGGGCGATGACTTATTGGTGACCAATCCAAAGGTGTTTCTCTCTCTCTCTCTCTCTCTCTCTCTCTCTCTCTCTCTCTCTCTCTCTCCGTGAGCTGTGATCATTACTTGATGCTGTTTTTAGCTATTCTTCTGTATAGAGATGAGAAATTGAAGAAGTAACCAGGAATATCAGTGTTTACTGGGTAGCCTTGAGAAATAACATTCAGAAAACAACAGATGTACTTAAGTTCTTTAATAGCTCTTCTTTGTGTGATTGGCACATATGGTGTAAAGGGACTGTTTGGAACTTTGGATGATGACAATTAGTAGGTTTTAAGCTTAGAGAATGGGTGTTGATGGGCATACAGGAAACTGATTGTAGGGTGAACTGTAGTTCTTGTTGACTCAGGAAAGAGCTGGGGGTTCTGGGTTCTGTGAGGTTCTTTTGTTGCTAGTGACTGCTTGTTGAAAAAGTATAAAAATACTTATCCGTCCTGGCTGTTGACTTTTCAGCGTGTAGCAAAGGCTATTGAAGAGAAGGCTTGCAATGCATTGTTGTTGAAGGTGAGTGCACATGTATTTTGGGTAAATCAGTTCAAACATTTTTGGGAACCTGTTGTTATACATGCTATTTCATATGCCTTCTGCTTCACAGGTCAACCAAATAGGTTCAGTGACTGAGAGTATTGAAGCTGTGAAGATGGCCAAGAGGGCAGGTTGGGGAGTCATGACCAGCCATCGCAGGTTGGCTTCCTTAAACTTAGAACTTTAGATGTCTTAACATATTGTCATCAACATGATCTCTCTCTCTCTCTCTCTCTCTCTCTCTCTCTCTCTCTCTCTCTCTCTCTCATTCTATATTATGAGTTTGAGATTGAGTTTCTGTTTAGAGCTTTTTTTAGATTTATTTATTTTGGTGACATTTTCATATGTTCCCAGAGTTATTCACACACTTGAGATGTATTACTTTTGTCTTATGTACCTTTGGGTATAGACAAAACAGTAATAAATCTCTCTCTCTCTCTCTCTCTCTCATATTCTATATCATGAGTTTGAGATTGAGTTTCTGTGTAGAGCTTTTTTTAGATTATTATTTTATTTATTTTGGTGACATTTTCATATGTTCCCAGAGTTATTCACACCTTTTCTAGACCAGTTTAAAGAGTACTTGTGTTACTTGAGAGCAGAACAACGAATTATGCTACAAAATTGTGGAACCTCACTGTGAACATATTTGGAAATTGTACCATTGGTTTTTGCAAGATGTTCTCATTTTATTCATTGTCATGTTCCATGACATTTTTTGTGATGTAGTGGAGAAACTGAGGACACATTCATTGCTGATCTTGCTGTTGGACTCGCAACGGTACATGCCTCTGTCTTTCAAAATTTCCATCAGCAGCATAAGGCTACCTGGATAAAATTATGATCTTCCTTTGCTTTATGGCATTTGGATGCAAATTTTCAAATGACGTTACTACTTAAAACATCCATTTCAGCAAAGCATGCTAAAATGGAGACACTTAATATTCCTTCACAGGACTTGAACTTGAAATTTTTTTGCCTTTTAAACCACCTTAATTTCATCATGAGATTTTCTTCCATTCAGCATGTTGTCTGAATTTTCAAATATTCAGGAACATTACCACTCAAAACTATTTAGACTGCTGTTGTGGATGCTCTTAGAGATTTGCAGAAACTTTATTGCAGAAGTTTTCTTTTGTGAAATGATTGTGTTCTAACAGTTTGGGTAGTAGCTATTTTGACTGAACTGTCATTGTCGTTTTGGTTTCTTTTGCAATGTATCAGGGTGAGATCAAGACAGGTGCACCATGTAGGTCTGAAAGACTCGCCAAATATAATCAGGTCGGTCGGTTGATCTGTCGTTCTGTATCTCTGTTCGTCTTTCCCTCTTCTCTGTCTCTGTGTCTCTCGATCCAAACTTTTTTTACTCTTATAAACCACTTGAGGATATTTATTTTCTTCAGCTGCTGCGCATTGAGGAGGAACTTGGAGATGCAGCCATATATGCTGGGGAAGACTTCAGGAAGCCCGTTGAACCATACTAGGTTCAGTTTTGGAAAATTGGATAATATTTCTTGTTAACGTAGTGAACTTTAGTAGACATCAAATGCGATGGTGATGAGTTCTTTGATAACGGCATGAGTTTGACGTCATAAAGATGAGCTTGGCAGGCCATTAGATTACGTACAGATAATATTTGAGAATTGCATCCTTTAATTGCCACTAACTGTACATGCAAAAGGCTATACAAGCATTTAAATCATAGGATAAGTGCTTTTTTTACCAGATCTTATGTTCACTTGTTCCTGATGGTTCGAGTTTTATAAAAAAAAGGTGGCAAGTGGTTTTGGATGACTATTTATGATCTCTTAAATAGTCACTTCGCTCGCTAGCGATGTTCTGGGAGGAATATATGCATGGATGTGTGCAGTATGCCTTTACAGTCCTGCTTTTGGCTTGTTCTTCTCACTGTTGATTTAAATAAGAAATGGTCTCTCTATTAATAGTTATGAACATGACTTGAAAGAGGAGGCAAGTAAAGCTAACGTACTAGTTGCTGCAGGCTGGAGGTGTAACCAAAAGCTGACCTTTCCAACCTTTAACAATTAGCATTTGAATTTTTTTTTCAAAGATTGCAACATAGGTGTTTTCTCCTATTGGCTAGTTACAATGGCAAGGATTCTAATCCAAACCGTTTAAATTAACACAAAATGAATCTAATGGTGCTAAGAAAGCACAAAGGGCAATCACATGTTTCATATGAGTTCTAATTTGGGCCCTTTTAGCTTTTTTTATTAGCAACTTGATTTAGGGCCTCCAATGTCATTTTAGAGTTTTTAAGCCCCTAGTCACTTATTCTTAATTTTACAAGTTTTACAAAACTAATTAGTGTGCTCATTGGATTGGGCTTATACACACATGAAGCCAATGCCCTCGCACTTATTACTTTACCTGTATGATGTACTATGGCGAGGCCCACTTTGTAGGCTTAGCCAATAGTACTTTAGTGACAGGACCCACCAAGTGTCCAACATACTTTTATTCATTATCTATGTCGTCATTGTCTATGTCACCCACTAATAGCTGGTCTGGCACAATGTGAATTGTACTGGATTACGGGGCTTGTGTATAGCGGCTTTATGTCAGTCCAATTGCTGTGTGGTATGTTTGGTGTTCTGATCAAATATAATTTATATGCATATTCCTATGGTTCCCTGATAACATCTATTGCATATGCATAGTATCACATATCACAGTATCTAGCTGTAACATCATCTTGAAGTTCTTCATCCATCTCAAGAATAAAACGCTTAACCTATTGGTGCTTGTCAATCAACATGCTAATTATAGCACTGACTAGTCTCTCTTCTACATTCGAAACCTACAACTACCCCCTAGCAGGTTTGGAACGAAAAACCTTGCAAATCGATGAAAAATCAACTTAAAAACCTTAACTGAGCAGAGAAGTTTTTTGTCATAACACTTTCAAATTCGAGCTTTTAGTGTGAATCAATGGGTCCTTATCCTTTTTAAAACTGGTTTTAAGGCTGCCATAGCAGGTCTGCATCATTGGAATCTAGTTAGCCCTGATTCTGACCAACACACTGACTTCTTGGGAAGATTTCTGGTTTTTCGCAGTATGAATAATATTAATGTTCAAGTGCAGTCACCATGAGAGGATCCATATGTATATGCCATACATGCAATTCTGCTAGCTCCATTGGCAGTAGACCGGGAGACTCAAGCATGCCATAAGTTTGCATCAGTTTTAGCATAAGTACTTATTTGAATTTCCTTATCAGGTATAGTTTTTCTAGAAAAGTATATAATTGTCATGAGTAGCCAAGAGCTGAGTGACATGTTCATCATTACTGACATCGTTATAACATGAGGTCTTCCATTCATTCCAGAAATGGATCGGTGAACTTATATTCCCTCTTTAGCAGTTTATCATTACTAAAAACAGTACGAGTAACCTGAGATTTTTCGTTCATTCAAGATTCCTTCTTTAGCAGTTCATCATTACTTACATCATTATGAATAACATACCCAATGGGGTTGGCTCAGTTGTTTAGCTTGACATCCAAAGTTTCTTTGGTCCCAAGTTTGAGCCTACCCTTGGAAATCAAGAAACATTATGAATAATAACAAGAGGTCTTCCATTCATCCCAGAAATGGATCGACAAACTTTTTCTCTGGTAAAAATTCTGGGCTCAGATCAAAGTTACAATGTGTATTGATTAGGGCACTCACTCCCTCTTCATGTAGTATGATGAAGATTTATTGTAATTTGGATGGAAAGTAGGACTTGCATTTCAGTGAAGGGTAAACCAAGATCAAAGCTACTTGAAAGACAAATCAGGTAATCTACTTGAAAGTAAATTTCAAGATACGACAAGAAAGGTTGAGAAGTGTGCAAGTCCCAGTTACAGCTGGCTTGATCTGAAGAATGTGAATTGGTGCTCCCCCCTTGATCTGATCAAGTTGTGTTCATGCCAGTAAAATACTTTTTACGTCAACTCAAATTCAAGATAAACTCAGAGCAGCTCCAATTGTACAAAATTTAGGCAAGATTCACATCATTTGAACAAAAGAGTGAGGAGAACAAGTATACCTACTATTCCCAAAAAGCAAAGAAATGTGAAAATCTAGAAAGAAGAATTAAGCCTAAAATGGAATAAGAATATTGAAACCTCACTATAACGATCTTCAAAGAGCTTTCAAACATGTTCCTTGACCCCCCACTTTGGTGGTAGTCCATTTGAATCGATCAATGTTATTGATTGTGCTCAATTGGAATTTTTGGTATGTATATAGTGTCTTGCACGAAGTGATTTTGTGTTCCAATGGGAAAAAATAGAGAGTACCTCTTAAGCCTTGCAGAGAATCAATGGTGGTGTAAGGGGCATGTTAATAGCATGTGCCATACTACTCATTCTAGGCTCGCTCTCAATAGGTCAGATATCCCAGCTCCCTTGTGAAGAACCAATCACTTTATCCCTCTCACTATGACAAGATATGTGGACTATCCCATCATTGGGAGAAAGAACCTGCATAAATTAAATGTAGGAAAATCCTTCGTCGAGAGAGAGAGAGAGAGAGAGAGAGAGAGAGAGAGAGAGAGAGAGAGAGAGAGAGAGAGAGATTCTTGTTGCAAGGGAGTACATGATCCCAAGGGTTGAACTACCATCCCTCCTCCCACCACCATGGAAGAGAAAGAGAGCATTCACGATAGGAGAAAAGGAGATTTCTCCCCACCATGACGAGAGAGGGAGGAGGCAGGTGGAGAGATGGGAGTATTGGGGGAGTATTTTTTTCAAACTACGTTCCTCAACTCCTTACAAAATTGTCATCTAGTCGTGGGACCTTCAAATTACTTAACTCTAAAACAATTTAGAAGATTGACACTTGCAAATAGTTGGGTATACATGCATTGTCAACTAAGTAGATACTCGACTTGTGGAGCTTTAGTCTTCAAAGTGGGATCCCAATCAAACATAGAACACGATCTCTATCCATGTCGATCTCCATCCATGTCTTCTCGAATAATCTAAGTGCATTAATGGCAAAAGGCTCCTCATGTCTATATATACATAGTACAAGTGAGCCCCTCCTCAAGCACAATTCAAATCCGTGACACACGTCATCAATGGCATCAAACATGTCAATAACCCCAAACCTGCGTTCCACCCCTTACGAGGCCATCGCTTTTGGGATCTTTTAGAGGGCAGTACCATGGGGTTGTGTACAAGTTCATGGACTACATCGTGAGACTTTGCAGCGGCCACTTCTTCTAGAGGCCAGGTATGTATGTCACTTCAATTCAGCATTATTTAAAAAAATGTTCAGTTCATCGTATGTCCTCATGGCTGTTGGTGATCGTTTATGATCTATTGCTTGAACGTTTCTTGCTTGTAGGATGGAGCAGCTCATATCCATATGGTTACGAGGGTGGGATAAGTTCCATCGACCCATTCATGCAATGAATGGCTCACCTACTACACCCGTTATGGTAGTCAGCTAGCTAGCTACAGGACGAGGAGCTATCAGCTGATTGGGACACATATGTGTCGCGGATCTACCCAGGACAGGGGCAGCTATAAGAGTTGGAGGTTCAATACAGCAGGTACAAGAGCCAGTTGGGAGCATTCTTGGGGGAGTTGGCGAAGGAGAGAGATAGCAGACTTCGGGAAGTTACATGGTGGGGTATTTTTGGGGACCTCACCCCGGTTTCGTGTCCTCTCACAGGTATTTACCATATTTTTTTTCTTCTTTTGTTCATCGTTGTCTTCTTTTCAATCGTATGTGGTGTTTTCGAGAAAGGTTCTTACTTATTTGTATTGTGCATATTGTTTCTAGGATTGCTCGGCATCGACATGTGAGAGAAACTGGAGCACTTGGGTGCTTGTTCACACGAAAAAGCGCAACAGGCTATCAATGGAGCAGTGCGAGAGGTTGGTGTTTTGCAATACCAACAAGTTACTTCGTCACGTCGCGGAGAGTTCTCTTTCCATCTTGGAGGTGAACCCAAATAATTGTGTGATGTTTCTTGAGGACGGGACAAAGCCAGTTGTACAAGAGGAAGATATCATGGCAGAGATTTATGAGGATATCCAGGATGAGGCGATCCGACCGAGACGAGTTACTAGACGGGCCCCCAAGGCCCCCACCAGCAGAGTTGCATCCGACCATAATGCTCTCGATAACACACCTCTTTCAGAGTCTACTATGCCTACTCAGGTAATGAAAATCTTTGTTTCAAGTTATGAAATTACAAATAAAATTTTTTGTTTTGCTTGTGAGTTCTTTGAATGTGTTAGCTTTGTGGATGTACTGACGTTGTGTCCTCGATGTGTAGGAGGATCAGCATGCGCGCCCATTAGAGGATGTAGACCATGGGTAGGAGGAGGCAACAGCGGGCTTTGACTTCACACACATTTCTCCTACCCCTCCTGGGCCCCGGTATGTCGATCCAGATGCAGAGACCCAGGTAGAGCAGGATGACGAGACATTGGACTGCTTATTGGAGACCACGTTGAGCACAGAGGGATTTTTTGATGCCGTGTACGAGCTAGGGGTACTGGTAGATCTAGCAGTAGGTCCAGCCTAGCCGATCTGTATGTGCAGTTTGATCAGGAGCCAGGAGCATGTGCCCCTAGTACCTCTACTGCCCCACCAATACCTAGGGGTAGGGGTAGGGGCAAGGGGCAAATCCAAAGGGTTACGCGTTGGATCTAGCCAGGGCATGTGACAGTCTGCTAGAGCTAGAGGCAGAGGCAGAGGCAGGTCTGGGTGGCTCGTGGCCCCCTCCCCAGACGTTATAGAGAGTCCCGTCTTAGCCTCAGATGATGTCTCACCATAGGATTTAATTTCACAGTACTATTTTCACCATAGGATTTATTTTCATAGTACTATTTTATCATACATGCATTGTTTCTTTATGTATTGGATGTACGACGAACGCATAACTATTTTATGGATGTTTTTTTCTTACAGTTATTGACATGAATTGGATTTCCGGAAGGTATAGTATTGAAATCAAAACTAGCTATCTTCACAATTGAAATGTAGTATTCTCAAGTTAATTCTAGTCCATTCCCAACACTCCTAGTAAATTACAAATACTTGTACTTAATTTTATGGTTTTTAGGGACAATGCTGCATGTTTTAAAAATCAGTTCCTTTGTATAGAAAAAACATTTTTTTTCAAGGCCCAAACGGAACGCGTTCCGGAACGGGCAACTCATAATGCTTTGCCTTGTAAACAGTTTTGTTAATTGACCATCGTTACATTCCTTTTTGTGAGCCGCCATTTGTCTGCAAGTGGCACAAATGGTTCTTTTTAAAAACTTCCATACCATTTGAACTTCATGGATCTGCAAATTATTGAATGCAGCTGGCCATTGTTTGCAAGCTTAGTCCTCGTACAAATCATCGACAACAATGTTTAAGGGTTACCTAGTCACTAAAAGTTATGGACTTGGCTCATTACATTCGCCGCGTCCATTCTTTTATTGTTATAATGCATAAGCAAGCCTAAGGGCCTTTTTATTCATATATTGGCCTTGGGCCCTATTTGATTATATTTTTGGGACTTGGTCACATTTATTTGGAGTGGGGGTCCTCCTATTGGGAGGGCGCACTATTTTCCCTCCAAATTCTTTTCCCTCCCTTTTTTGAATCTTCCATTTGATTCGAGAGGGTATAAGTAGGGCATCATTGTATTCCTTTATTCAGTTTATGATGATTGCTCCTCTTTAGCCTCCTTAAGCATTCTCTTCCTGCTTTCTAGCTTAAGTCTTGCTTTCTAGCATAGCTAGTGAATCTTAGCTTGTAACTTGGTATCAGAGCATTTTCCTGCAGATTGGTGGAGGCTGTCCAGCACCCTACCACCCATCACTTTCATCGATTTTTCTCCGTCAACCTTCTTGCAGATTGGTGGAGGCTGTCCAACGCCCTACCACCCACTTTCATCGATTTTTCTCCGTCATTTTTGCAGATTGGTGGTGACTGTCCAGCGCCCTACTGCCCATCACTTTCGACGATTTCTTCATCATTTTTTGCAGTTTTGGTGGAGGTTCTCCAACGCCCTGCTAACCCATCACTTTCGTCGATTTTTTCGATAGATTTTCATTGGTTTTGCAGATTTGGTAGCTATTGCCCAGCGCCCTACTACCTCATCATTTTCGAGACTTTTCGTCACCGATTTGTTGTCCATTTTTTATATTGATTGGAGGCTGTCCAGCGCCCTACTACCGTCTCATTTTCAGCGGTAACCCATCACTTTCGTCGATTTTTTCATTTGTTTTTGCAGATTTGGTAGCTATTGCCCAACGCCTTACTACCTCATCATTTTCGACACTTTTCGTCACCGAGTTGCTGTCCATTTTTTATATTGATTGGAGGCTGTTCGGCGCCCTACTACCGTCTCATTTTCAACGGTTGTTTTCACCGACTTCTTGTCCGTTTCGGCTATTGATTGGAGGCTGTTCGGCGCTTTACTTCAACACCTTTTTTCAGCCTATTCTTCAGCATATTGTGGATCTTGGTAGTTGCAGCCCAATGCCCTATTATCTTCAGCTTTTACCTCTCTTTGTTGGCACTACCGAGTGAATGACGGATCAGCACCCACCCAGGTATTGCTTGCGCCCTTTTTACTTCCTTCTTGCACCTACTTGTTGTCTTTTTTGCTCACATACTCCTCTTTTCCAGCCCCCTATTCCTGTTCATATTTGTTGCCTCACACTCTTCTCTTTCCATTTTTCCATTTTGTTAGAATCCTTCTACTTTCTCAGCCCCTTATTTTCTGATTATTATCCATCTTTTGGTGATTTTGGAAGTTAGACTAAGTTGGGGTGACGACAAACGTCCTCTCCCTCAGGTTTTGTCTATTCCTTAGTCCCTATGGCGACTTCTTCATCAGAAAACCCACCGCAGAGCTCTTTAGATGATCGTTTTACACATATTGATGCCCGCATGGATCATCTTGAGAGTCGTATTGATCGTGTTCTTTCTAGCCTTGAGACTATCCTACCACGAGGGGATACCATCCCCCCAGACATTCTTCATCATCTTGGTAAAGCACCTTTATTTCCTATTTTGAGGACGCCTGCTCCTGCTTCATCTTCAGGAGGTGCTTTTGGTAGTATGTTTGGTCTCTCTTCATATAGTACTAGTCCTTATGGATCTCCTTTCGGGTCTTCTGTACCACCACCTAGATTTTTCTTCGCACCATCAGAATTTTCTTCTCTTACTTTTTCAGGTAATCTTGAGCCCCATTTTGCTCGTGATTTTCGTGATCGCATCCAGCTTACTACTTATTCTGGTTCGTCTGACGGGAATATCTTGGAAAATTGGTTCTCTAAATTAGAGACCTATTTTCTTATATATCCCAAGACTGAAACCCAGAAAGTGCAGTTGGCCGCATTACATTTAGACGGTAGAGCTTAGACTTGGTGGCGTGTTTATCGCTCTGAGCCTACTCGTGAGGGGTTACATATATGGCCTACTTTTCGTCATGATCTTTATATGGCTATGATTGACCCACAATGGTTGGTTCGCCAACGTGATCTGTTTCGTAGCCTTCGCCATACTAGTGATTTGACTGCTTATATTGATCAGTTTATTGAGTTTTCCCTACCTTTTTACTGATCTTCATCCTACAGAGCTTATTTCACGTTTTATTGCCGGTCTTAGAGACTCCTTACGACATGATGTCTCATCTTTTCGGCCTCTTACTCTCTCAGATGCTATCTCCTTGGCTACTACCTTGCAGCATAAGTATCCAGAGTTATCCACTACTTCTCGTTTTTCTTGCTCTCATTCCACTGCTTCTCCTACTTTGGCTTCTTCTACTATCGTTCTTCCTGGTCTTCCTACCGCTGTTTTTTTACCATGAGGCTCTTACTCCTGATGATTTTGATGTTTATATTCAGATTCTTGATACTCCTAAACCACATTCTATTGATGAGCCAGCTGACCCACTTCCTGATGATCCTGCTTCCGCCGCTTGCCATGCACAGCTTGCTTATACTACTTGGGCTGGTGAGAGTCCTGGTCCTCGTTCTATTCGGTTACGTGTTCGCATTTTGGGGCGAGAGTATATTGCTTTGGTGGATACAGGCAGTACACATTCGTTTATTAGCAGTTACATTTCCACCAGGATTCGTGCTACACCTATTTCTGCTACACAGTCTCTCAGTGTCGAGGTTGCTCGTTCCCATTCTTTTTCCAGTTCTCAGATGTTTCCGGGCTTGGACTATAGCATTCGTGACTTCTCTGGACAGGCAAATTTCTATATTATTCCTCTGGAGCGCTATGACATTAGTTTTGGTGCAGATTAGTTTTCGTCACTTGGTACTGTTGTTGTGGATCTTTCTCAGCAGACACTGTGTTTTACACATGTTGGTCGGCATCACTTACTTTCTAGTATTGATTCCCAGAGTGACTATCAGTTGGTTACCGAGAAGCAGTTTATGCGTAGCCTGCCAAAGGCTCATGATGCAGCTCTTCTTTCCATTCAGAGTACATTAGTTGCTGCTTCACTTTCACCGTCCGTGGGTTCTCTTACCCAGGTTGATGCTGCTCCAGATTTACAGGTTGTTGCTATGTGCCTTGCGTATGCCTTGATTCACAGATAGCATATTCGGTGGTCATTCCTGGTATCATTGATATTAAGGCCGTATACCTTATGGTATTTCTACTATTGCTTTTGCGCATACTTCAGATAGCCCTCCTCCTTCGGTGGTTGGTGCAGTTTCATCTCCATTGGTCTCTATATCTCCATCTCTTGAGTCCGTTATGATCGATGTTCCTGCTGATTTCTATGGGGTTCTTCACAGGTCCACGTTTGCTGGTTCCCTTGCTATTGGTGATCAGGTTGTATCTTCTTTCGCTTTATTCCATGGATCTCTGCTTGAGGTTTGTGATCTGCCTCATGATATTTCTACGGTTCCTGACATGATTCACAAGCCTTTCGCCCTTACCGTTACACATTTTCCATCCGAGGATATTTGCCAGATGATCACTATTACTTATCTAGGGTATTTATATGTTGGGATCTTTCTAGATGAGTATACGAGGATCCTTCAGTCTCCTTGTGTTTCCTGCAGTCCATGCCGATGCTATGGCTATATGGCATTCCTAGTTATTACATATAGCTTGGTTTTCATTTGGACCTGTTGATTGGTGCTGCTTTTTCCATAATATTGATCGCCTATGGTGCCGATATCTCTATGATTATGCATGTGGCTCTTTATTTGTTCCTTGGATTGTTGCCCATTGTCAGGCTTGGCATATCTTGATGGCTTGGGTTATTGCCTCCATTCCAGCTACCGTTTGTCCGGGTGATCTTCAAGTTCCCCGTCATTTCGGGTTGCTCCATGTCGCTTGGTCTCCGATGCTGAGTTGCCACTTTGTTCTGGTGTTCCGAGACCATCAGGGTACCTTGAGAGAGTTCCTTCCCCTCTCTTGGATAGTTTTTGGGCATGTTGCCGCTATATATTTCAGTGTTGCTCATATGTGCTTTGATACTCATTCCCAACTACACGTGGATATTGCTCCGATGCTTGCTACTGATGTTGCGGATCTTGTTCCAATGCATTTCTTCTATTCCGCACTTGTGGGCCTGGTGTGTACTTTGGGATTACACTTGCGGCTAGTTCCGATGGGTCATCTGATTCTCCATCCGTTTTTGGTGTATCTTATGATGGATTGGTATGTCCATATGAGATCTTTCTGGATGAGTTTTTCGGCTCCAATTTTTTAGTTGCAGCCTCTGCTATTTCTAGATTTGTTGCTACTGTTTTCATGCATCATGTCTTTTTAGATGATGCATTGATTTCTTGGACCTTCTGGAGCATTTGGCATGTTGCTCTTCTTGTGATATGGGCCTTGAGGGTACCGTGTGTCATTGCTACTTTTCATTCATGGGCCTTATGGATACCTTGGGCTTTTGGCCATGCTGGTGCATATTTCTCCATTTTAGCTATCCTTTGTCAGGATGATCTCTTTATGCTCCATGTTTCCTGGCATATCGCTTGCTTTTCCATGCTGTTACAGCGTGCCTGTCATCCTGCTTATGTTCCTACTCTTTGGTGCTGGTCTTCCGATGCTGCTATCTTTTCTTGGGGCACCTTGCACATATGGTTGATGGTTACGTGTATGATGCGGCTATTCGTGATGAGTGTCCATCTCTTTTCCAATTTTCTTATTGGCTTCCCATTGCTGATGCAGTTCTATCTTCTCAGGCTTTTTGGATACCTTGGTATGATGTCCCTATCTAGCTTGGGCATTACGGATACCTTGGCATTCCTGATTGCTGCTTGATCGTCTTCTAGTTCCTTGGCATTCCTGGCTGTTCCATATTGCTTGGTTTCCGATGACGCGGCCGAGATGTTCCCTTCGTCGCCATGATGTTGATCATGAGTTGTTCCCTTTCTTACCAGCTGCCATTCACCAGGTTCGCCTTCACCATAGTCGACGCTGCCGGCAGATTCAGTTTTTGATCCAGTGGGATGGTCGTCCTGTTGAGGAGGCCACATGGGAGCCTATTGATGTGTTTTATCATACACCATTATTGGCAGATCAGGCTCGAGCCCTCATGGCTTTAGTTCTTTCCTCTACTACAGATATCATTGTAGATGTTCCCTCTATTTCATGATTCAACTAGCTATGACTATTCTTTATTGTAGTATTTGCTTAGTACTTGCTTTACACAGTTATGATACTTTTGGAGTATCTGTTGTGACGACTTATGTCCCCTCCATCAGTATTTCCATTAGTTCGTGATTTTTCAGTATTTAGCATGCTTACATTATTATTTTAGATAGTCATTATGCTTGCTAGCTGGTGGAGGGCTTTGTTTTTCTGCAGGGAAGAGTTATGGACTTGACTCATTACATTCGCCGTGTCCATTCTTTTATTGTTATTATGCATAAGCAGGCCTAAGGGCCCTTTTTATTCATATACTGGCCTTGGGCCCTATTTGGTTATATTTTTAGGACTTGGTCACATTGATTTGGAGTGGGGGTCCTCCTATTGAGAGGGCGCACTATTTTCCCTAAATCCTTTTCCCTCCCTTTTTTGAATCCTCCATTTGATTCAGGGAGAGGGTATAAGTCAGGCATCATTGTATTCCTTTATTCAGTTTATGATGATTGCTCCTCTTTAGCCTCCTTAAGCATTCTCTTCCTGCTTTCTAGCTTAAGTCCTGCTTTCTAGCATAGCTAGTGAATCTTAGCTTGTAACTCTAAAGGCTACAAAGGGATGCACCACTTAGGGAATGGGGATCCTGCAAGAAAAGGTCTTGCATTCTCACAACTATGAGAGCAAGTTCCCTTCCCAATAATAACCTTTCATTTTATTGGTTCTCTATAGGAAAACATCTTTCCCCAGCTCCACATTGCCCCATAGAGAAACCTTCTAGCAAATTCTGTTTGTTTTCTCACATTGGGAAAACGTTTCCCCGCATTTCCCCATTACAAGTAACAAAAAGTCGGGCACCTCTATGAAGGCCAACCTTGAACTTTTCTAACAATTCCCAAGACTCTTGCTAACTTTAATTCAACATAATCTATGCCTTTCCTTGCGACTCTCTTTCTCACCTCGTCCACATGCACTTTGGAACTACGATTCGCATTTTCCCAGGGAGATCTGAATATATCCACCTCAATCCTTACAGAACTCACTTTAAGAGGAAAGATAACATAAAATAAAACCCTTCACTCATAGAAATATTTCTGGAGAAGAACAATAGCATAAAATATGAATTTCCTTGAGACTGACATTTTTGTTCTTTTATTTCAGAAAAGGTTTCTTAACAATGAGGATTGGGAATAGCATTAGGATGAACTGTCCTAGGATTCAGAGAAAACCTTCTGCCCACTTTAAACCACCGTTTAGTCTACCAGCCTCGAATATTGGAAACCCACCAACCACAGGTTTTTCAAAAAGACATGGCACGACTTTCTCCTTCTCAAGTGCCCATCCGAAAACATGTATAAAAAAAATAACAAAGAGGTCTGGCAAATAACCACGGCTCATCATGCTGCTCACTGAAAATAACCTGCAAAGAGACAAAAGGTCAGGCTTACAAATTCTACTGACAACATGAATTTGAAGAAATATCTAGTTTAAGGAATATGTACAATGTAAATTGCCATATACAAACTTTGAATTGATGTCCCAGGTATCAGAGAAACCCAAGTAGACCATAGTATACAAAATGCACCAGTACGATGGACACTTCCAGATATTTTTGATGTCACATACTGGGATATCACTGGCAGATGTTGAACATATCATTTCGAAGTGGCAGTAACAACAAATGAAACTACATGCTTAGCTCATTACAGAAATGTGTCATCTAAGAGCAATAAATTACAACCAAAAACAAACACTAGATTTTTCAAAAAGCGCTGGCTCAAAGTGATTTTTACGTTTACAAAAGCTCTCCTCACTGCAAAAATCATTTTTTGAACCATTATTTGAAAATAAAACTGCCACCGTATCTGTGTGAGTGCGATGCCTAAGGTAACATTACCTCACTCTTTTTTGGCCTCCTCCTTTTTACCACCTGAAAAAGCTTTGTAGCCACCATAGAAAAGCAATCCCCAGCCTGCAACTGATGCAAACACAAACTGCATACAGAACCATACCATGTCCACAGGGTTATCCTTCTAGACCAAAGATGTCTCTCATCTATCAGAATTGTATACATCTACAAAAATTCCCTACATCAAAAACTTGGCTGGCCTCTTCATCCATGAATCCACTCACAGTAAGCAGAACTTTATCAATATATTTAATCATGACAGCTATGTCATAAGGAATTTGAACACGAAACATGTCTCTTCAGTCCAAAATATGAGATAAGGAGTCCCTATGAAATATTACACTATATGGAACTATAATATTACAATATACTGAATTATCATGCAACAAGTCTTTAGGATGACGAGATCAAACTCTGAACAGACTAATATAGTTGATAGTTGCTTGTCTACTCTAGCTGATTGAAAAATCACCATAGGGACATCTGAATAATGGGATAACAGGAAGCTGGAACTTTTTTTAGATTATAAAGTATTAGAACCGAAAACCCCTCCATTATTGCTTTGAATTTTGAGCAACAAAAAAAATGTAAGTTCAACTCCTTAGGTTGGTATGCTGATGATAAAGTTTAGGGGCTGGAATGACTGTTTGCTTGACAAAGAAAGAAACCAATCAATCAAATTTTTAAGTTCAATTTTTTAACCTCCAAAACCTAACAACCTCAAAACAATTCCAAAAAGAAGAAAGATATAAGACACTGTTAATACCAACAGTGCCACCTTTCTTGGCATGTGATGCGATTTCTATTTGTATGAACTTGTGACAATGGGTGGTTAGACATTTCGAGCGTTCCAGGTCGAATCCAGCATACTTTTAGGATGCATACGCCCAGTTTCCCTGAAGCAATTTTTGGGTGGACTTTAACAACTCCTATCCCTACCTGTACTCAACCGTCTGGATGTTGGTTCGTTCCCGGAGGTTTGAGTCGACGTTGCCTATTTGCCAAAACTCCTAGCCTGAAAATCGGACTCCACAAAAGGATTATTTATCCCGAAACAGGAAGGTAGAAAAGTAGTCCATCATGTGAACCCTAAACACGTTTTATCCGATGCTCTATGCCATTTCCTGCAAACGAATTTAGCAAAGTGTGCATCTTGCTGGTTCACAACGAGAGTACGAACTTGTGACAACGTGTCGTCAAACATTTCGAGCGTTCCAAGTCGAATCCTGCATACTTTCAGGATGCATAGGCCCAGTTTCCTGAAGCAATTTTTGGGCTGGACTTTAACAGCTCCTATCTCTGCCTAACGGGAAAGACCCTAAAAGACTCAAAACCACATTTAGCTATAGAAGTATACAAGGGTTTTAACCCTTCTTTAAGATACTTAAAGTTTTGCACTTTTCCAGCTACTCGAACATGTTTTTGAAAACTTACAAAAGCAGAGCAATAAATTTGTACAATGTATACCATACTACTACAGGATCGTATGCTTTTTAAATGTTTAAAATCATAAATATCCTTACCAAACATGTACATGATGTTCTTATATCATAATTATTATATTATGTTTACTTGCACTTGTTGAGTTAAGATCAATCTGTGTGATATATGCATATGAAAAAAGATTATTGTGTATCTCTATCTATATCATCCGCCTTTCTCACAATGTTTCTATACACTATTTGACTTGCAAAGCCTTCTATGTACAGTGGGATGGTCGTCCTGTTGAGGAGGCCACAGGGGAACCTATGGATGTGTTCTATCATGCACCTTTGCTTGCGGACCAGGCTCGTGCTCTTGTTACACTTATTGATTCCTCTGTTACAGTTGCTGATACACCAGGACCTGCTGCTTGATCCTATGCTGCCTCTTCATTTCGCAGCAGGGCTTTCTTTTGTGTCGGGGAGAGTTATGGACTTGGCTCTTTACATTCGCCACGTCCATTCGCACCTACTTTACCTTTACCTTTTATGCATAAGCAGGGCCCTCCAATATGCGATAAGGTCCATAATAATGTGGTGCAAGCTTCTGAGTAGAAGCATGGCCCTGAATAAAGTGGTGTCGAGCAAAACGAAGGTGTAGATAAACCATATCCCCATCCTGAAACTGAACATGCTGTCGATGACGATCAACAGAAGTCTGGTACCGCTGCTGAACGTGCTGTAGATGTGTGCTGGCCCGGGAAATAAGCTCGCGAGCACCGGATAGAAAAGAGGCAAGTCTAACAGGTGTATCCTCAGGAGGGAGAGGTATCCTAGGTAACAGGCGTGCATAACCATGAGATAATAAGAAGGGAGAGACACCAGTGTTGGTACTAACTGAGGTATTACAGCTATACTCAGCTAAACATAGATGCTGATCCCGGTCCTTCCCTGAAGGAATAACAAAATGGCGGTAACCCTCAAGGATCCGATTAAGGACCTCGGACTGTCCATCGGCAGTAGAATGATAAGCAGAACCCATAAAAAGCTGAACATCTAGTATGCGCATAAGCTCTGTCCAAAATGTAGAGGTAAACTTACTATCCCGATCAAAAAGGATAGTACGAGGAAATCCATGGAGGTGAAAAATCTCTGACAAGAATAAACGTGCACACTGCTCTACAGTAATAGTACTGCGAACCGGTATAAAATGTGCCTGCTTCGAGAACCTATCAATCACCACCATACATGAATCATGACTACGCTGGGTACGGGGAAGGCCTAGGATAAAGTCCATAGAAATATCGGTCCACTGGCGATGAGGGATAGGCCAACTCTGAAGCAAACCAGCAGACTTAGCACGGGAGTACTTATTGCGGGCACGAAAAGTGCAGCTGCAAATAAGAAGGGCTAGCTCAGACTTCATGGATGTCCTTAGGATGAGCATAAGACTTTTGAAACCCAAAATGGCCACCAACAGGGGAGGAATGAGCATCAGACAATAACTGGGGGCGAAGAGGCAAGGAGCTAGGGATACAGAGAGACCCAAAATGATAAAGACGGTGATCAACGATGGAATAGACCTGGTGTGGACGAGAAGAAACAGGAAGTGCAGAACTATAAACATCACGAAAGTCAGGACAAGTGAGATGAGCATAGGGAAGATCATCAAACCAGGTGGGAATGGTGGCAACAAGTGTGTGTAACAAAGCGGGCAGACGGGATAAAGCATCGGCAGCAGCGTTCGAATGGCCAAGACGATATAAAATAGAAAAATCAAAGGATTGTAAAAATTGCAACCAACGAAATTGACAATCGCTAAGATCCCGCCAAGATAACAGATAACGGAGATACTGGTGGTCAGTAACAATGTCAAATGGTATACGATACAGGTAATGACGCCACTTCTTAAGAGCATAGATAATAGCGAGAAGCTCTTTCTCGTGGACGGAATACCATTGCTCATAAGAGCGAAGCCGTCGTGACTCATAAGCAATGATGCACTGGGATTGGCAAAGAAAGGCACCCACGCCAACTGAACTAGCATCAGTCTCAACAATGAATTTCTGGTCAAATCGAGGTAAGCACATAACAGCGGCATCAACAATAGCGTGGCGAAGAGTATCAAAGGCTATCTGAAGATCATGAAGAGGAGCAGCCACATTGGCAAAGTGCGGAACGGGGCAGCGAAGGTGAGTGGCTAAACCAAGGAACATATGAACATGGTGAACATCTTGTGGCTTAGGCCAGTCCTAAATAGCCTGAACATTACGAGGATCAAGGCGAATACGAGCATCACAAATAAGAAACCCAAGAAATTCAATCTCAGCAACGACGAAGGAACATTTGGACAGTTTCGCGAACAAGTGACGGTGAATAAGTAACTGAAAGAGAGACGTGAGATGGGATACATGCTCGTCAAGGGATGTACTAAAAATGAGAATGTCGTTGAAATAAGCTAAAACACAATGACCAAGAAGTGGACGCATAATATTATTCATGACATTCTGGAATGTAGGAGGATCGTTAGTAACACCAAAAGGAAGCACACAAAACTCATATAAGCCAAGATGGGTACGAAAAGCAGTCTTATGTTCGTCAGAGGGGTGCATCCTAATCTGGTGATATCCAGAACGAAGGTCTATCTTGGAAAAAATCTGGGAAGTGCCAAGCTAATCGAATAGGTCATCCATGTGAGGGATAGGGTACTAGTTACGGATAGTTAGCTTATTGAGGGCACGATAATCGACACAGAGACGTTTGGTACCATCTTTCTTACTAACAAGGAAAACAAGGGCACCAAAAGGGCTATGGTTGGGGACAATAAGACCTTGGTCTAATAATGCAGAGATCTGAAGCTCAACCTCATCACGCTCAGACTTAGACATACGGTAGGGAGGACGGGAGGGAGGAGCAGACCCAGGCCGTAAATCAATGGGGTGGTTAACATCACGCAGTGGTGGTGGTGAAATGGTGACTGAAGGAGTTGTTGTAGCACGCTGTGTACACATAAGAGAGCCGCACAATGAGCCTTAGGTAGGCTACGCATAAACTGTTTCCCACTGATCAGCTGATAATCTTCCTGGGAATCGATGCCAACAAGGGAGTGGGTAACTGAATCATGCACAAAAGTGAGTGTCTGTCGCGTCAAATCCAGTGTAACAATACCAAGAGAAGCAAACCAATCAGCACCAAGGATCAGACCATAGCGCTCCATAGGAATAATATAAAGATCCGCCTGTCCAGAAAAATCCCCAATGCGGTATGCTAAGCCCTGGAACATCTGAGAGCTAGGGCAAGAATGAGAACTGGCAACCTCAACATTGAGAGGCTATGGAGCAGGAATAGTTAAGGCACGGATCCGACTGGAGATGTAACTGCTGATAAAGGAATGTGTGTTGCCTGTATCTACTAACTGAATGGAGCGAGGACCAGGACACCCAATCCAAATAGCATAAGCAAGCTGGGCATGGCAAGTAGCTGGGAGGAGGTCAGAAGAAGGCTCGGACACAAGATCAAGGTCGTCGAAGATATGGATATAGATATCAAAATCGTCAGTGTTAGTGCCCTCATGATAGAAAACAGCAGTAGTAGTAAGGGGGAGTCTGTGGCGACAATCACGAGCAAGGTGGTCTGGACTCTTACAACGGAAACAGAGACGTTTCTACTGAGTGTCGGTGAACTTTGTGGAAGTGTAACGGCAGACAAAAGCAGGGTGAGGAAGAGGATGACGTGTGGCAGAAGGAACAATAGAGGAGG
>MU834838.1:0-43795 GCA_029204225.1 Diphasiastrum complanatum
CTCATTATAAGCTCCTCACTCTTGCAGAGTATCAGAGTGTCGTCCACATATACAGCTACAATGATGATCTTCCCATTTGTAATTCTTATATAAACATTGGAATCAGCTATTAGTGGCTTGAATCCTAAGGATTTCAAGGCTTGATCTTTCTTCTTATACCATTGTCGCGCTGATTGCTTCAGACCGTAGATACTCCTGTGCATCCTCTCCTCACATTTCTTTACTTTGTCAGTAAACTTCAACCTTGATGTCTCCATCTTGGACTTTGGGAGTTTTTTTGGAGTTCTCAACCATTCACCTTTTCCTTGCACTTGACTCAGTTCCTCTCCATCAATGAGTTGAATAAGGTGCTAATCCAAAAGTGCTCCTTCAAATTTGCAAGCCTTCCACTCACATGATGTAGCTACACAAGCTTTCAACTTTATTTTTTTAACACATCTATCTAAGATGTTAAATATCATAGCTCTTGATGACAAGAAATAGAACAAATCATATCTATCAACAACTATGAAAGGTTCAAAAGAAGTAGATTCACCATTTGTATGCTACTTGTAATTTTGAATGAAATGAAACATGTATTCATCTAGAAGCAACCCATAATCACACTATGTTGCTAACAACTACGAAAAGTAACAAGTTTTCTTGAATGTTATGCTAAAATAAAATATCACTAGAGTTTTTCAAAAAATCATATACACTAGATATAATCACGTGTGTGAATATGCAATCTACCTATCCATGTTAACACTAGAGTTGTCACAAAATGCACACTTTTGTGTGCATTTCAAGCACTTATTCAAAAAATCATATCTTGTAAACTATGATGAATTATATCAAATCCTTTCACATGTGTGTTTTTCATATATACATTTATTGATTAAAAAATTTGAGACCTTCATTTAGAATAATATTTAAACCATCTCTTACCTCAAATTAATTGATGTTAAGGATAAGCTTTTGAGACCAATGACATCTTTCTTTGCACTAATTTGAAACTAGCAAGATTATGGGCCACTTAACATCATAGTTCAATTTTCTTGCCATCACAAATCCGACCTTCTACAAGTCTCATATTAGATTCTACTTTGCAACTCTATTAGGAGCACAGAGCTCAACAATATAGATATTTAATGGGCTTGTTGTCACATTGAAATTTGCCCTTATAGCCAGTAAAGGGACCATTTCCTTCTACATGATGGTACGACGTGCTTGGACTTTCACAAAAGATATTCAGTAGGAATTGGAGTGGAACCATATAATGACACCTCTATTAGTGTCCAAGTGTGAACCCATCACTAGATGAGATATAAACCATGTTAGTGGCCTCCGTCACCACACAATGCCAAGAATGCCATCGTTCAACATCAATATAGGCCACCCTTGTTTGTGAAAACTCCGTTAGTCTTAACTAAGGTACATTTCAGTCCTTTTGTAGATTAAACTATGAGTTGCATATGAATAATCACAATTTGCATTTTATGCATGAATATCATTGGAAATGCTCCTCTACCTTATGAAGAGATCAGCAGCTCTCAGTCGAAGATTTTAAACCTGCAATATTTGCATAGCATATTGTTTTCTTCCTTTGCCCGATTTTCCACAACACAGGCATTCTAAGTTTGAACTTTGAAAGTGTTAGGTGAAACATACACTTCATGTAAAGCTACGCTTGACCCTGTAATATGTGACGGCTAGAGGTAGAAGTGAACCAGTCTTGATTATAGTGTGCATTCGAGTTCTTTGCATCAAATCTTGTATACCTTCCTTTATTACAAATTGTGCCCATTGAGTTTTAGTCTTACAAGGTTCATCAATTCAAAGGACACGTGACTAGTAAGATGAATGAAGCAAACAATATGAGTGATTATGAGGACATTTATATCTCCAAGTGAAAGAACATATGTAAATGGAGCAATCATTATAGTAATACATGTTTCATTCACTCTTTCTTTTTTAAGTAGAAAGAAATTCTGTTGATACCTATTGTCAAGTTTCAGATTCATGAAAGGCATGATAGTGACACAAACCAACAAAACTCAGTTCTTTCAGCTTCATTATTCAGGTCATGGAACTATTGACTATAAAAAGATGTCTAGCACATTGATTCTTCAATTTGAAGAGCCGAAGTTCAGATGAAAAAAAAATCGCAATAACCCAGGCTACAGATGGAAACATGTGAATGAATTATGACAGTAGAATGAGAATGTCAATGCTTAGAGCTTGAATTATGTTCCCAAGGTGATGAAAGCTATGTGAGATGACAAGCCTTTCGCTTTGCTCCAATTTCCACACTCTCAAATCGATTGTGAGCCAAGCAACCCAATCCAATGGAATACAACAAAAGAGTAAGTATATCACAATGGTTTATGATGAGAGCCAAAGAGGCAATGCACCGGCGTTTCACTTGAACCTGTGTGGAAGGTACTTCCTCTCACAAGCTAGAGATACATAATGTTTGCAGTATAAATACCAGACTATCGTAGAGGCCCTCAATTATTATACCTACTGCATCCTGACTGAAGATGGTTTTCAGTGCTGTTCAAAATTTAGACAATGATTCTCGTATATCGCCTCCCAACTTGATACCTAGTACACAGTTAACAAGAATGAAGAAGGATACTTTAACCGGAGTCATGGTAAATTGTAAGAATAGGGAAGTTTGGATGCTTGAAAAGGAAGATCTAGCCTTGCCTTCCATACACATCTTGCTGGATTCAGCCTCCATTCGGGTGTATATACTATAAGGAACTCATCATAGAATTCGTCCGAGGATCTCAATTGTGCTCTAGCAGATTGGGTGACTACTTAAACCGGCAAGCAAAGCATTAATATAGACTTTTGCTGCTCCTTTGTGATCAGGCAGCGATTTTCTTAAATAGGGGACTCATTTTTCATCAGCCAGCTTATGAATTAATATTCACTTCTTTTGAATATATCTATGAGTATTTGGCAGAATATTATGATCACTGCCACATAGTTAAGGTCTGAAGCGTCAAACCTAGTAAATTGAGGCAGTTTCCACGCCTCCTTTCATCATAACAACATTTTTAATTAGAGATGCAAGACTTCAGATGTCTGACATTGATCTTGTGAAATAAAATGGTGTCACATGAAGGGTCGCAGTCTCCCAAAAAAATGAAAGAGACATGCTAAGAAAACAAATTTCCACAGAGACGCACATGAAGCCGTGCAGCTTAATCAAGGAACTTCCTTGCAAATGACACCTGGCCCAAGTTTCAACTACAAACGCTAAGAAGCCACTGCAGAGGAGTTGTCAGAAGCCTGAACATGTACGCTGCACCATGAGCTGACTAGAAGACACTTCAAAGGAACTATAAGTATCCCTTGGTTGATTAAAGATACATTTATCCAGAGGAAATATGTTGAAAATCATGAGCCCAAATTAGATGCTTTCCTTCTAAAAATCAGCTGATCCAGGAGTTCTTGGAAAAGGAATAGCATCCCGAATGTTCTCGATGCCAGTGGCAAACTGGACAAGTCTCTCAAAGCCTAGTCCAAAACCTGCATGAGGAACTGCAACGACCAAGTATAGGAAACTGTCAAAATCAGAATGAAGTGTTTTGTCAGACTGGCACAATATCAAAAACCAGGATACCAGCCTGAGTTAGAAAGGATACACAACCTTAGAAACCGTGACACTTACCTGAGCCATATCGTCGCAAATCTAAATACCACCAATAGCTATCTTTGTTCAAGCCAAGCGCATCCATCCGCTTCTCTAGCTTCTCAAGCCTTTCCTCACGTTGACTACCTCCAATCAGCTCACCCACCTGCAAAACAGCAATCAGTTATACTTACTGTTGCTTAAACATACACTTATGTCGTAAACTGTGTATAGTTTGTTATTCCGAAATAGTGGCAGGTAACTTACCCTCGGAACAAGTAAATCCATGGCTGCAACAGTTTTTCCATCATCATTTTCACGCATGTAAAAGGCTTTAATATCCTGCAAGTTGGAAGAACATGTTGAGTCTGGCATAATACACTTACCAATGCACAATAGTTGCATACCCCTGAGGCATACCCCTGAGGAGCTTACAAAAGCAAAGACTTCACCTTAGGATAATCAGTCACAATGACTGGAGATCCTTCAAATGCATCCTCTGCTATGTACCTTTCGTGCTCACTCTGAAGATCGCATCCCCATTTTACCTAGCAGGAATATTTGCAGCCAAGCTTTCAAAATTACAACAACGTTTTTAAGCTCATCTGATCAGCTATATGCTCTTCATAGCTTCGTAAAAGTGGGTTGCTATAAATCAATAGCGGCGAACAGTTTTCTTTTAATAAAATTTAAACCACCGCGATCTTATCTGTCAATGGAACCACATTTCAAATATACAAGAAAATGAAATATAGAGTTTAAAATTCACATTGATTTTTAGATACACTATTGAAAGAAAATGTCTTCTGATGTTATTTAAGGTGTACTACAGTTTCTAGGAAAGCATAAATCAAGAACCTAGCAATGTTTGACGCTACCTTTCTACAAGAATTATTTTGAGAAAATATTCTTCAGGAATCAGCTAATTTCCTCTGATGTCCACAATAAATTTAACCTATGTTTGTAAAGCTGAATCCATTGTAGGCAACAAATGACAACATTCTTTACTCTAATTTTTAAATGAAAGGCTTTCAACAAAGAAAACAGTAACAAAAGATGTTCCACCTGATCTCACCTCCTGAATTTGTCTGAACTTTTGTCTGGGCTTCTGGTGATATACCAGAAGGAAAGTTCAACGTTAATAGCTATTTCTTAGCCACAAATGGGTTATCATTAGAGTTTGAGAGTTTTCAAGATGCAAGGATTCTCCAACCCAGTGTCTTCTGGAAAGAGTTAAAAGTCAAATCATTTTAGAGAGGATATGACGCAGGCGCATCCAAACTGAACACAAGTATTGAGTTGTCGACACAAAGGCCCGTGCATTTGCCTTTGCCTACCTAGATCTCCTCGTCTAGCTCATCAAAACCATTACATTTCAGTTGGGTGATCCATTCACATCTTTCATTATGTGGTAGTAGCTAAAACTAACGTTGTAGGAATGTCAGTGAACCCAAAGAAAGCTGGCTTAGAACAAACACCCACCCAAATTCGTTGCCTATAGTGCAATCTATTCGTTTGCAAAAAGAGAAGCCTAAAATCACCAAAAAGTTTCTTTTTCTTGTTTCTCTTTCAGTCATTTGTTATTTTGGAATCTATCTATTGTAATTGAAATAAGTTTGCTGTCATCTTCGGATTTATTCGTTGACATGTCATTAACTATGTGAAACAGGATGGTGGTGTTGCGGGACATCTGGGAGTGCAGGTGGAATTGGTTCCGTAGGCCGATTCACTCTGTTGCCCACCTGTTGCACCCCATGTGGCTATTTGAGCGGCAGACATCAGACATGGAACTAGGTTTGGATTGGTTGAGATATTTGGATGGAGCCGCCAGACACCACTAACATAGATGCTGTTGAGACACAATACGTTGGCAGGTTGGTGTGTTTGGCCATCATGCGGCGCTGAATCCCAGCAGACGGGAGAGAGCTGTGACTTGGTGGAACCTCTATGGTCCTGCATGCCCAGCTCTACAAAAGCTGGCCTTGCGAGTGCTATCACAGGTATTTCTTTGCCCACCAATTCTATGAGATTAAAGGTGGGTGTTAAATGGATGGAATTAACTAATGCGCTTATTTGAATTTTATGATTGTCAATAGGATTGTTCCTCCAGTGTATGCGAGCGCAACTGGAGCACATTTTCTTTGATCCACACGAAAAGGTGTAATCGCCTTTCTATTGCACAGATGACACACTGATTCCACCACACCCATGCCGAGGGCTGATGTTGAGGCTGACCTTGCAACAGAGACAGAGAGATAGATGTTGCGGGTTAGACGGTTATTGATGGACAGAGTGGGTCATGATCAAGATGCAAGTGCTGGCCAAGGGACAGGTATGGGCATGGGTGCTGATGAGGAGGATGAGGATGATGATGATGATGATTTGGGTATTCCTGCTCCAAGATTGGAGACCATGGCTAAGGCAGAGCTTGAGGTAGACCTAGGCTATGGCTTGGAGGATGATCGATTACAGAGGATGATGGCAGGGATGTATGAGCCACCTCTACCAGAGCAGGATGTGTATCGACCTGATCCACTACTAGAAGATATACAGAGAGAGACAGTGGATGCAGCACATGTTGGGGATGCTGACCATATGGCACAGGACGCTTTTGTAGGGGATACAGCAGAGGGTGGAGATGCTTGTGCCACAGTGGGAGGCATTGACGGTGTGCAGGACTCACAGGCCTGCAAATGTTCATGTTGATGATGATGCATATCAGACCCGCCGTGTTCGCCAGATGTCAGGCCTCCTTCGGTATGGACATGGTGAGGATGACATTGATGATATAGGGTGGCTCTCACCACATGCACGTACTCATCCACATCCAGCACCATCAGCTGCTAGTACACATATGACTGCCACTCGTACGGCTCCTGACAAAGTGATGGGAGATGCAGCTCTACCAGAGCCACGCGGCCTCCCTCTCTGTCTATGTGCCACTGTCTGACTAGGACCTTTGCCTCTCTGAGAAGACCCCCTGCCAGATCCTGGACGCCTCCGAGTTGGTGCTATGGAAGCAGATGTAGTAGGAGGTGCCGCCGATGCAGGAATGGGTGTGGCACGAGATGCAGGCACCCGGAATGTAGGCGGAGTGTATGAATACGGCTGTACTGCAAGCTGGGCAGGGACAGCTCCTCATGGATAGTAACCTGCTGGGAGAAGGGGTCTATGAGTGGAACCCTCTGGCATGGCAGGAGTAGGCCATGGTGCAGCTGCTGTAAGATGAGGCCGAGGCTGTACACCAATCGGAAAAGCCGGTGTAACATGACGAGGTGGCCGAGGGAGGTGACGTGCAGGTGCAAGTGGTGGAATGTGGGGGGCAGCTGTATAAGTGGATGCAGCAACCGGAGTGGGTGGCTGAGCAGGAGGTACCGTATGTGTCGGCGCTGTATGCCTAGGAGTTGCATGAGTAGGAGCCGTACGAGTGGCAGTCGTATGTTTACCAGCAGCTGATGGTGCTGGATGTGGCTGAGTACGTGCATTGATGTGTGGGGAAAGTGGATGGTATGTCTTGGTTGTCCTGTGAGAGACCATCTGGTGCCGACTCAGAACGAAGAACTCGGAATGTCTGCACTGGGCGAGTCATCTGAGTGACTGCAAGAGGACGTTGTGGAAATGCCCCGACTGGAATAGATGCAGGAGGAGGAGGGGCGGGACGTGGTGCAGTGGGTTGTGGTGGTGCGGTAGGATGTGGTGCATTGGGCTGAGGAACGAGTGGTGGATGTGCATCAGGCTAAGGGGGAGGAGCACGAACAGGTGGTGGGGGAGGACGTGGTGGTGGTGGACGAGGAGCTAGTGGATCTTGTGGGGTGGATGATACTACTGCATATACCTCAGGATCTAGTGACATACCGGCCTGCGTCAATCGAGCTCCGTATATGTCAATGAGCCTACAACGCTCCTGAGCAGGCATGTGTGGGCAAGGGTGGGAGCCTAAGCGTTTGCCATCACCCTTGACAGCACCAAGGAGATGGCCTTTCAGCCTAGTGAGAGTGCTGACAAAACGAGCACGACAAAACCTACAAGACCATCCACGCGCCCAAACCTAACGAACTCGAGCTCTTGGTCTACCTCACCTCAGGCATATCTCCAGCAGGCATGGTGTGAGACGGTATAGGAAACAGGAAGTACGAAAGAAGTGCAAGAAAAGACAGATGAGTTACCGTTCGGTCAAAGGAAACCGGTCCTGGATAAGTGGATATGAGCTCCCACGCAATGCAATGAACCTGGGAATGCCAACCCGAACCCTATCAAGCTAAAACCCTAAACCTCCAGAAGAGGCCCTCCATAACGCAAAAAAAACCTGTTTTTTGGCTCCAAAAAATAACCTAAACCCTAAACCCTATCCTTCTCTCTCTGGATGGGCTGGTACAGTCTCTCTCTAGACTGTACCAATCTCTCTCTAGACTGTACCAATCTCTCTCTATGATTAGAAATGCCTAGACCCTAAAAATAGACCTATTTGCATGAGGGAATGTCAAAAAACCTGATTTTTGTTGAAAAAAAGCAAACCTACAACCAAGGTTGCAGGCTGTGTTCCGGTACGCGTTCCGGATCGCGTTCCGTTAGGGTTTTCTGGAGCATTTTTTTTTTTTTTTTGAAATTTTTTTAATACCAAAATGGGTATCAAATGGAAGGTTTTTTCAAGGGCAGTTCATTTTTCAAGTTTGCCATCAATTTCAGGACCAGTGTTGTCCGTTAACTTATTTTTCACTATTATATCATTTTCTACAGTTACCAGTATTGTGTGAAATGAAATCATGTGCATAGCAAAGCATTGAAAGCATATTGAATCTCTCTCTCTCTCTCTCTCTCTCTCTCTCTCTCTCTCTCTCTCTGAAGTAGACCATGCTGGAAAAAAACCATACCGAATTACCTACTGAAATAGACCATGCTGGAAAAAAATTATATCGAAACACAAACCGATAGGACACAATGTAAAAACGTGAAAATATATAATGTCGGGCTCAAGGCCAAAAAAAAAATATAGTGACGTCCGATAAATAATGTCTCATAACACTAACAACTAACAATCATCCTCTAACTCAAAGTCTAAGTCATCAGTGTCCGTGGAACTGTCAAACAAGGAATCTGTAGATGCCTCCCCCTCTCTCTGTCTCCCTCTCTCTTATCAATTTCGATATTTTTTTTCAGCTTTCTGGTCTTCTTTTTTGCCTTTTTTTGGGCTGTTTTTGGGGGTGGGTTGTCAAAAACAAAAGGCCATTAGATAATTTGAAGTAAATAATCTAAGTAGGGAGAATCTGCTTTTTCTGAAAAAAAATTGGCATTTTTTTAGCATTTTTTTGGGCTATTTTTGGGGGTGGGACAAAAAAAAATTAATTAATTGATTAATTAACTAATCAGTACGGTTCACCACAGTTCTGGGCAAAAATTTTAAAGAACCGTATGGTTCTCAGAACCGTGGTGAACCGATAACGGTTCATTAATTCTATGGTCTAGCCACTACAGTGTTTGTAAACTGATATATTGATTTTCAGTTTTAAATATTTTTTATTAATGCATTTAAAAACAATGCAAAAAAATAAAAAACATGTACGTTTTCCCAAAAAAACAAAAACAAAAACAAAACAAACAAAAACAAAAATGTTCCATTTTGGATCGCTCGTTCCGTATGCATTCTGAAACGGAATGGGCATCTATGGTCCAAGCAACATTGAAGGTTGAGAAATCTTGTAGTTAAAGCAAAATTGACATTTTGGAGTATGATGGTAATTGAATCCCAACGTACTACAAGTAGAAGAATACTGGTTGCTTAAGTTGGAGTAATACTATGAAGTTCAAGCCATGGTATCTTCAAACCGATCCAGTTTGCAACCTTGAGAATGGAAGGCCATTCTGCAATGTGGTGGAGATATCAACAATAGAGAAAAATTTACCCTCGTTGGAACATGGGAGAGTTCATGCACAGAATTAGCAAATTCTTGGCCATTAAATAACGACAAACAAATTGTATAAATCCTATGAGAACCTAAGACATGGATGGGACAATAAAGGACCAGGGTGTTGAAGCTTATATGTAAACCTTTTGCCGGTTTTCAGTAAAGTTGAATGTGCAAGATAACAGCTGCCCGCAAGACATGAAATGTTTTGATTGATTGCGATGTTATATCTAGAAAGAATTGGTGCTATTTGACATCAGCAAGCTGAAAAAGGCATATAAAGTGGCCTTGAAAGTCGAGAAAAGGTTTCAGCGAGAAGCCACTCATCAGGATTGAAAATTGAGTGGGCGTGGGAAAGAGAAAGAATGACAGAAAGACAAAGAGACACGGGACAATTGATGACATGACAACTCAGGCTGAGAATAATTTGGAGCAAAACCAGATGGAGCAGCAGTAGCAAAATCAATCTGCTCAGCATGAAAGAAGGCATTGAAACCTTCATGGATGCAGCAGAGGTAGAGAGTCCAGATAAGGGGAAAATCTATGTTATTTTTGTGGAGACCCTGGACATAAATCATTTGTATGCCTGATGCAAAACAAGGGAATTGCACAACCAGAAGGAAAGATCATAGACAGGAAGTGCTAACAACACAAAGTGCAAGCTAGGAAGCAATTGGAACCCTGATTGTAGCCAACATAGCTAGTACTTTATATCTAATACTTGAATTTTTGGTTCAAAAATGTTGATAAGAAATTTCTTTCTAAATTACAAACAAAAGTTTGAGATTTTTATATTTGGCAATCTTTACTTACTGGAAACTCAAATTTCTTCTTTGCTTTGGAAAGGATGTCAATAACGTCACTGTAAGTCACATGAATAATTTCCTTCTCTGCAACATTCTAAGGACATGCAAATATGCAGAACAGTCAGGCATCAAAATGTTAACTAAGCTATTAATATGTTATAGAAAAATGTAGAAGAACAAAAGCATTTGCCTTGAACTAACATATTTGAGCTGTATGAAAACTTACAGCACAGAATCCTTAAAAGTATAGATTAGGTGGGTTCAAGTGCCTACTGTCAAACGTGTAGTGAGATCCTTTTCAATCCACGTGCTGAAGAACTCCATATCCTCCTTGCAATTGTCTAAGATATATTTCACCTAAAAAAAGCACCTTTACTTCTGTCATCATCAAATTCAAATCAAATTCACAACAGCCTTCACTATGATGGTTACCAAATGCTTGCTGTAAGAGGCTGCTCAAGGATATCATGAATGGGAGGTCTTGCAAAAGGACCATCTACTTACACTCAAACGTATAGTGATAGTGAAAATTGCATAGATAAGGTATTGCATAAAGGCTGCAAATTGATCTAAGCCTCAAAATCTGTCATTAAATTGATCCTTTAAGCATTTATTGGACAGGTATCTTGCAAACCTTGAAAAAATAAAATACATACTCCTAGAATCAGCTGCAATGTATGTTCACATTCAGCAACCACAAAGTGCCGTTAGAGATTCCTAAAATACCAAGACAATAGACATGCACCTCATATGGCAGCACTCTAAAACCTCACACAAAAATACATCAATTACCATCGCTCTATAACCTTCACAGTTCTATCTCTTTACAATCTCTATGATACTTGAAGCCATTGAAAAGCTAAACATGAACCCAGCCTGTTTTATTGATGATCTAGGAACATAACTCCTTTTCCATGTTGACATCAGTGTCCTAATACCATCATCCTGATCGATAAGGATGAGAGGGTTAATGGCACGACATTTTCATGACATGGTTCACAAGGGCTTTAGAGCAAATCACTCTGATACATATTATCTTTTTACTCACATCGGATTTATCGTGGGAGGCTGGAGCTTGACATAGGAGAGAGAGGGCATATTCGTACTGTGTACACTTCCTACATACTGTTGACTGAGTTCCATATAACATGTCCCAACAACTATAGCTTCCACCATATTTAATTCTTGCAATCAGGGTCTTAGATGAGAGCAATAGTCTATTTCATGTTCAATGAGGATATACCAAAGCCAATTGCTAGCATGATTTAGGTGAAGAATATGTACCCACCCCAGTTGGGTATGTACACCAATAAGTTGAAGGGAGTCATATTCATAGTGGAGTACAGATAGCTGATTAGGAGAGCTTCTTGAGCTTTATATTCTCAAATGTGAATGATATAGTTCTAATCTTTTGATCTAGAGAGGGGTAGTTTGGAGTTCACTGTCGAGGAATGATCTTTAACACATCTTGGCTGTACATGCAAAGGCAGACATTTATATATTCATGTTATGTCTAAGACAACACCCAACATAACAAAGGCAGACCTTTATGCTAAGGGAACAGCTGATGGATGTGATTTCCTTGTAAACATAATAAGCGTGCTCATTTAGGGGCCAATCTTTGACATGACTCATGAGGCAGGACACGAATAGTTCACTAGGGAAGGAGAAGTCTTCCTTAGCTATCATGCAAAAGTTTTCCTTTTGGAAGCATATCCATGATGTGTGTATTGCCAAGTCTCACCTCTTTGACACTCTAGTCACACCGACAACTATGTATGCAGCTGAGCCATTGTGCATCAGGCACACTATATCTGATTGTGCTCAATTTTTCTTCTTCAAGGTTTCCTCATTATCACAAAGAAGACATGACAAGTCAGATGTGAATTAGTGTCTCAGGCTTTTCCATGCCTCTCTTGTAGGAGGACATTTTAGATTTGTCATATATTTTTTAGAGTGTCATGGCACATGATTATACAGATTCAAGCTGGAGTTTGAATCAAGGACATAATTATCTGGCAGGTAAAGGGTTTGCAAACTTGGTCATGATGAAGGCTAGGACTAAAGAGCAAAGGCAATCAATTTCAAATAGATTTTCTGTTTTAGTCGCACTAGGCATATACCCGTCATGTGAAATGTGGTAAAATAACTCGAAAAAATTTGGATGTATCTCTATACGGTGACTACACCAAGTAAAGGGAACTACAAGAAGACAAAGAACGTAGGAGTAGAGTCGTAGATAGGACAGATTCACTTTTAAATAGTGGACTAAGCAAACTAGGAGGTAATGCATAAAGCTAGTTACATTAGCTAGTTCGTAGTTCTTTTAATTAGCTACTTCTACAAGAAGTTCATGTATAATGAAGTCCATGGATCAATAGGTAGTTTGTCACTTCTATTGGAGTCCTACTTCAAATTTACTGGGAGAGAGGTTGGTAGTGTTTCTGACATTGAATGCTTGTAGGTTGTGATCCATGCTTGTTAGGTTGTGTACTCTTGTTGGATTTGAGGATTCCTAGCTTGTATGTTCTAAGTGTGAGGCAGATACAGGCGTCTGGCACTTTTAATTCCCAACATTCCCTTGGTTTCACTGCAATTTATTTAGGCAGCAATGCCGAGTCTACCTTAGCACTAGCATCTTTCAACAGAGTCTTTGGGGCCTCATAAGGCTGCATAATATTTGGTACTATTCAAAATTGTAGGGCCCCTTGTGCCAAGTTCAAATTTTTTTGCACAAACAACTGGCAGCCCTAATGCTTTGACCAAATAGGTTTGTGATGCCTGATTATAAGATATTGAATGGGTCATGGGTCTCAACATTCTTTCAGGTTGATTTGACCATGATGAAACCAGGGCATTTTTCCTGACTTCTTTGATGACCAAGAATTATAAGGTTGATTAAAAATCTAGTAGTGACCATCAGAACCACAAAGATATGTTTATCATGGTTTTACAAGCCACCCTAGTAAGGAAGAACAAATACAAAACCAGCACAACAAATGAGTAAGCAGCTATGGCAAGCAGTGCCCTACAGAAACAAAAAACTGTTATCCATGTACAACTTGTGAAGAACAAGAAACAAGGACATTGATTGGGTAAGGAGCTCCGCAGAGTAGAACCTTCTAGAAACAAAAGACTGTTATTCATGTACAACTCTTGAAGGATGAGAAACAAGGACAACAATTGGGAAAGCAGATCTGCAGAGTAAGCACCTTCTAGAAGGAAAATATTGAGAGTTAACCAAAATATGAGTAGGTCCTCCAATCCATGTCAAAGGTGAAGTACGGTGCAAACAATAATAACAAAAAAGAACAACTGAGAAACGTAAAGTTGAAGCACCTGACTTCATCTCTACTTACTCATAAAGGAGACTTTTAAGTGACTCGTCAAAATATCCAAGTACAAGAAAGCTATGTGAGAATCCTATATAAAAATTTGATGAGCAATTTGAGCCTGGAAAGTAACATACTACGTACTGGAGATAAGCAGAAGCACACGCCATGTCATCCTTCAAATCAGCGAATGCTAGTTCAGGTTCAATCATCTGAAAGTCAAGAAATTGCACTTAGAATTTAATGTACATGCAATCATCTGTGAGTCAAGCAATTTTAACAGATCAAACGAATTCCACTGTACATGTCAAGTTATATCAGATATTTGAGAAATCCATTGCAAAGGCATGCATGTAATTGAAAAAAAATGTGTGTTTAAGGAATGCATACTATCAATAAGTGGATACTAATTCAGCATTCAATCTGAAGGTTATACGAAGAACTCACCCAGAATTCAGCAAGATGGCGAGAAGTGTTTGAGTTTTCTGCACGAAAGGTTGGTCCAAAGGTATAGACCTGCACAAAAGACAGCAATTAATCAGCAAAATCGTACATAATTCTGACAAGCAAATATCTTCTGCAAATAGATGACAGCGTCCATTGTCAGAAGAGTGGCAAGTCTATGCTTCATGATTTCTTAGTGATTTAAGACAAGATAGACATAAATAGATGGAGCTGCAAAACTATACCCTGAATAGATGATTTTGCAAGTAAACATTGAGAAATGAGTTTTTTATGTTCTGAAACAAAAGTGAATGTTGGTGAACAAAGAGAATAGCATACTATGACTATAGCAAAGGCACCTCTCTGGGTCTCTACTGACACTCAGACCCTTGATTCTTCCTGCTCTGCCCTTCTTCAGAGGAGCCCACCATGGATGGCCTAAGAGTGCAATCTACCCTAGGATTCCCTTAGAGCATTCCCTGCTCGCAGACCTAGATGATCAGCCAAACAAAGCTAAGCTTTTGCAGCACAACAAAGAGAAAGGCTCTAGACACAAACTCTTCCTCATAAAGTCTATTACCTAACTCTAAAAAATAAATTGGGAGAAGCATAGAAGATTCTAGAATGAAGGATGTTCTAAGGAGCACCATAAATCTCATCCATCAGATCAAGGTGTGGACTAGATGAAGGAACATGATTCAGGACTTGGCCAAATACAATCAAAGGTGACTAGATGGATAAAGGGGACCTGAGAAAATCTTGAAATAAACAATAAAAACTCTAATTGAGGAAAAACATATGCATACGCAGATTAATTAACGCTCTAACCATAAATTCCCCCAACTCACAAGAAGTAAGCAACTGATGTTCATCAAATTGCCAAACTTGTCCATTATGAAGGAACTCAGATAAAAAAATTGGAAATGCAGAGCCAAGCCTGTCCAATGTCTTTTGCTTTTTGTACAGCAAGAGAATGTGCTAGCCCTGATCTTCCATAATTGCTAGATTTCTGTTGGGAAGAGAAGGGCACTAGCCTGAAAGAGCTATCTTACTCAAGGTCTTTTATAACTGGGCAGGAATCAGAGTACTTTGTTTCTAGTTGACTGTGTTTTTCAACACAGCCATTTTGTAATGGGAGCTAGATTGGTTAGTCTAAAAATTTTCCGCATGGCATAGTTCTCGACAGTGCATTTCTCAATATAGTTCCACTTGTTCACCCTAAATATCTAGCTTGTCTTTGTTATGTTGGAGTCTTTGGGATTTGGACATATTTTTAGCTCTCTTTCGTTTCTCTACTTTGTCAGTCAGCTCTCCATCAAATTTAACAGATATCAACCATGCAACCTATATATTGAAGAAGAATTCCTTTGTTCACTGCTAGTTTCCTTCCACAGAGCAGCCCTATAGTTAAGGCATAGATGAGATTGATAGTGATGCATCGGTCAAGAAGCTCCTAGCTCTGTTGGAAAATCATTCAACAAGATGAGTAATAGAAAGTCATGGCTGAAAAAAAACAATCATGTATGGCCAACTTGCCAGGATTTTGTCCTCCACCTTACGATTGTTTGCACAACAACTCTATTCTAAGCAAGTACAGGTTGCTCATAGCCCCAAAGGCTTTGCCTAGTAAATCTAAAGTAGCCTTTCATCTATGTGCTAGAAACCACTCTCTACCTCCCAGCTTCATAACCTCAATGTTTCAACAACAAATCCTGCCAAACAAACTTCTCGTTTGTCTGTCCAGACCTTGCTTCCAGATTTTCTCCTCTCAGCTAAGATTATGTCACACAAGCTGTATTTAACAACGGTGCAATATCTATAAGAACCATGCAGCCAAGCACTCGTCTATATCTTAAATCGAGAATCTTCATAGTTGCCCAACAACATACTCTAGTGCCTATAGAACACACATTCTCAAGCATCTTTCTTTATTTTTGTTAAGGAATTTGATAGGAGAGTTCCATAGGCATTGTTTAGGGCAAGTTTTACCTCCAGAAAGTATACTGCTTTCAAGAATGAAATCCAAAGCATGATGGATGGATCAGTATGTATAATGTGTTTTGATCACAATTATCAGTATCCAGATTCCATCTGTCCAATTCAAAAAGCTTTTTTCCTTTCTTTCCCAGTACAGAAGTCTCTTGCCCACTCAGGAAAATAGGCATTTCTGATGGCCAAATTTGTCAGTAAGCTGTTTGTTGACAATCCTCTCATTCTTTGTCTTCAACTTTTAAAGTACAACGGCTATGTAATCTAGTCTTACAATTTCAATTCTTCTAGATTCATTTCTCATGTAACATTGAGTGAGCTTCAAAAAATAATTCCAAGCACAGATCAAGAGATCTTGACAGAGAACGACTCACTAGACCACCTTCAGTTTGGTATGGCATGACATTGCTTGCAAAGTTTTGAGTCATCAAAGCTATATTTTTCCATGTTCCATGCAGTTCTAACTTGATCTAGCTGAGATGGACAAATGGAATGCAGCTTCTACCTTGATAGACCAGATTGAGAGAAAGAGGTATTTATATTCTTCGGTTGAGAAAAGTTTTTCACAATCATTTCTGAGATGCAGGAGTCCTTGCTTCCTTGTATTTGGAGATGTTGTTCCTGATTAGACCCTGCCTTGTCCATGCTACATTGCTTTTTTCTAGTTTTATTGCAGATGTCATCTATCATTCAGGCCTTTCAGGGTTGACTTTCTTTCAGAGTGGGATCAGTATACCGTAAATTTGCTACATCCTTGTTGGAAGTGATGAGGAATTTCAGAAACTTAGGAAGACATAAATGGCTCAGGATATGCTGAAATAAGGTGGCGTACCAATTCACTATAGAAGTCGTGGAAATTTTCTTTATGATGCAGACCATTGTCAGGATCCTCTAAGACCGGCAATAAAACATGAAATAAGCTCTATAGGATGAAGATTAGTAAAAAGGTAAGAAAGCTCAATAAATTGATCAATATAAGCAGTCAAATCACTAGTATGGCGAAAGCTACGAAACAGATCACGTGGCGAACCAACCACTGTGGGTCAATCATATCCATACGAAGATCATGACGAAAAGTAGGCCATACATGTAATCCCTCACGAGTAGGCTCAGAGCGATAGACACGCCACCAAGTCTGAGCTCGACCATCTAAGTGTAATGTAGCCAACTGCACTTTCTGGGTGTCAGTCTTGGGATACATAAGAAAATAGGTCTCTAATTTAGAGAACCAATTTTCCATGATATTCCCATCAGACGAACCAGAATAAGTAGTAGCTGGATGCGATCACGAAAATCACGAGCAAAATGGGGCTCATGATTACTTGAAAAAGTAGGAGAAGGAAATCTTGGTGGTGCAGAGGGAAATCTAGGTGGTGGTACAGAAGACCCGGAAGGAGACCCATAAGGACTAGCACTATATGAAGGGAGACCAAACGTACTACCAAATGCACCTCCTGAAGATGGAGATTGAGCAGGAGCAGGCGTACTCATAATAGGACATAAAGGTGCTTTAACAAGACGATGAAGAATGTCTGGGGGGATGGTATCCCCTCGTGGTAGGATAGTTTCAAGGCTAGAAAGAACACAATCAATACGACCCTCAAGATGATCCATGCGGACATCAATATGCGTAAAATGATCATCTAAAGAGCTTTGTGGTGGGTCTTCTAATGAAGAAGTCGCCAGAGGGACTAAGGAAGAGACAAAACCCGAGGGAGAGGACGTTTGTCGTCACCCCAACTTAGTCTAACTTCCAAAATCACCAAAAATGGCACAAAAACAGCCAATCAAGATGGATAATAATCAGAAAATAAGGGGCTGAGAGAGTAGAGTAATGGACAGCAAATGTGCAAGGCCAATAAGTAGAAGGGTTCTAACAAAATGGAAAAAGGAAGGAGGAGGGTGCGAGGCAGCAAAATGACAAATATGAGAGGGAAATAGGGGGTTGGAAAAGAGCAGTATGTGAGCAAAAAGACAGCAAATAGCTGCAAAAAAGGAGTGCAAATGGGTGCAAGCAACACCTAGGTGGGTGTTGATCCGTCGTCCAATCAGTAGTGCCAACAAAGAGAGGTAAAAGCTGAAGATATGACAGAATAGATGCGCCAACTAGCCCCCAATCCAAATCCTCAACTCACACCAAAAAGCTGAAAAAAGTGCTGAAAGAGGGCGCTAGACAGCCGACAAATAATCAGCAAAATGAGCAGCAAGTCGATGGAGAAATCCGTCGAGAATGGTGAGATAATAGGGCGCTGGGCAGCAACTGCCAAGATCCACAATATGCTGAAAAAAATAGGCTGGAAAAGGTGCTAGAGTAAGGCACTGATCAGCCTCCAATCAATAGCCGAAACGGACAGTAAGTCGGTGAAGAGAACCGCTGAAAATGAGACGGTAGTAAGGTGCTGGGTAGCAGCTACCGAATCTGAAAAATGATGAGTAAAATAGCTGAAAATAATGGTGGAGGGCACTGGACAGCCTTCAATCAATATAAAAACTGGATAGCAAATCGGTGACGAAAAGTGTCGAAAATGATTAGGTAGTAGGGTGCTGGACAGCAGCTACCAAATCTGCAAAAACAATGAAAATCTGCCGAAAAAATCGACGAAAGTGATGGGTAGTAGGGTGCTGGACAGCCACCACCAATTTGCAAAAAAAATGATGAAGAAAATCGATGAAAGTGATGGGTGGTAGGGCGTTGGACAGCCACCACCAAATCTGCAGGAAAGTGCTCTGATACCAAGTTACAAGCTAAGATTCACTAGCTATGCATTAAGCAGGACTTAAGCTAGAAAGCAAGAAGAGAGAATGCTTAAGGAGGCTAAAGACGAGCAATCATCATAAACTGAATAAAGGAATACAATGCTGCCCTATATATACCCTCTCCCTGAATCAAATACAGGATTCAAAAAAAGGGAGGGAATAGGATTTGGAGGGAAAATAGTGCACCTTCCCAATAGGAGGACCCCCACTCCAAATCAACGTGACCAAGTCCTAGAAATATGACCAAATAGGGCCCAAGGCCAGTATATCAATAAAAAGTGCCCTTAGGCCTGCTTATGCATAATAACGAATAAAAGAATAGATGCGGTGAATGTAATGAGCCAAGCCCATAACTGGCAGGGACATCAAAAGAACGATAACTTAAAAATTCCATTAGCCACCATTCTTATCAATGAAGCAGCTCAAACATTGTGGTGAACACATTTACACAGCATATAAAATCTGACAATGAATAGAGTTTCGGTATCTTATGTGGCAGCACTTGGATCTAGGACACTAGCTTTCGCTATTCCGCCTTAGATAATGACTTGTCTGGTTGGCCCCGCATTAAATATCCAAACCCGGATACCCCAAAAGCAGAAGCATCTTTGCCTCCGTCCTGTATGATCTCTGTCATTCGTGCAGATCAACTATGTTCATATGAATACCTTAACAGCCATCGAGAAAGACTTGTTTCTCTCGAACTTGTCCCACTCTCTCCTATCTTACCCAGTCTACTTAACCGTGTTGTTGTCCTTGGTTTCCCTGATGATTTGCAAGACCCAGCTATGGAGTATCTTAACTTCAATACTAGATCAACTATGAAAGCTTGAGAAACTTAGCTATGGAAAACATCACATACAAGGAGAATTGCATAAGCATCTCACAACACCAAAAGTTAGAAGAAATGAATTGCTAGTGAGAGAGAGGAGGCCGTGGGTCCTGCAAGTCCCTTGTGAGGCAAGCACCTCAGATACATGCATAGAAAGTCTAGGTGTCAACCATAGGAGTAAGCTACTTGGCCAAGTGGGCCACTTGCACTAATTTACTCAACTTACAAAAGGGGGTCTCATGTATTTTAATTAATAACATGCCCCATGAGTTATGTACAACTTACAACTTGATTAGTGCCTAGCCAAAGGGGTAAAATAGGCATTACTCTTCAACACCCCTTAATGGCAATTTTATTCAAACTGACACCCAACAATGTTTTGAATTTTTCAAACTTATTTTTACCAAGCGGTTTAGTAAAAATATCAGCCATCTGGTCGTTGGTGTTGCAATAAACTAGCTCGATCTCCCCACTGTGCACTTTCTCCCGTATGAAGTGCTAGTCCACCTCTATGTGCTTCGTCCGTGCATGATTTTTCGCAAGCTGAATACAACTTTGGTTATCACAATGCAACAATGTAGGTCTTACTTGAGCAATCTGCATATCCTCAAGTAGACGGTGTAACCAAATAGCTTCACAGGCGGACCTCGTAGTCGCCCTATACTCAGCTTCGATAGATGATAGGGCAATAGTAGGCTGCTTCTTGCTTGCTGCATCCTTTTCTGATGGAAAATGCAGGCCTTAAGACAACCACGTACAAGAGCTACCTAAATGTGGATACTACTCTATTCTGGCAATGTGATTCATCTATTGATTTCTACCTCAATATTCCTGAGCGCATCTATAATATGTGGTCTACTGATATTTCTAAATGCTATGAAAATATTAGCTATGGACCAAACAAGGGCCCAATAGGAGAGATGTCACACTAGCAGCATGTAGCTACAATACACGAAATCAAGCTCTCACAAAGAGAAGCCTATGGATATACTTATACCCTCCGAAGCTCCACCCCAACTAGCAGTGAATTGTGAGACCTCACTAAGGCACATTAGCAGCCTAACTAGACCACCTTTATGTCGTTAGATCTTTGTGATCTTTTCCAACCATAATCTCAAGACAAAAAAAAGTGGTCATACGCCAGGCATCCACTTAGTACCAAATCAATAGTTAGCAAGTTACTATTAACCAAGTTGCAAGTTCATCGATTATTCAAAATCTAAAACTTTCTGAGAAGTTGAACTAACTTTCAAATTATGAATTCTATGTAAAGACACATTATGGTTTGAAAGCGAACGTTGATAAATGCAGCAACATCTAAAGTCTAGACAATCAAATTGAAATGAATGGACCCATCCATAATTCTAATTCAAGGATGATCATTTACGAACATACTTGTCATGGGAAAGATGAGTGTTGACCCTTAGGACCTCTTCGGTGGTAGAGTAGACCCATGATGTGACCCCATCAATGTTTCATGGGCGCGTTTCGTGGTACGCGTTTCGAAATGCGTATGAAACGTCTGGTTCAGGTTCGAAATAGGAAATTCTTTTTAGGGTTTTTTCTTTTTTCTTTTTAAATGTGTTTTTGAGGGTTTTTGGGGTTTACAGAATGTCATAGAAAGTCTAGTAACAAGTAGATACATCCAATTTCATGAGAATGCTCTACAGAATGCAATTTCAAGAGGAGAAGCTGTGTATGGTGACTATGGTCACTTTCCTCAATCAATTATTGATACTGTCATGGATAGGTTATTAGGTTGCAAGAATCTGTTCATGCCCATTGCCAGTACATACTACAAAGCTTATGGCGCGGTTTTTGGGGTTTACAGATGTCATAGACAGTCTAGTAACAAGTAGATGCATCCAATTTCATGAGAATGCTCCAGAGAAATTAGAATGCAATTTCAAGAGGAGAAGCTGTGTATGGTGATTATGGTCACTTTCCTCGGTCAATTATTGATACTATCATGGATAGGTTATTAGGGTGCGAGAATCTGTTCATGCCCATTGCCAGTACATACTACAAAGCTTATGGCGCGGTTTCAGAAAAAAAAAATTGGTTTTTTTTTTTCGGTCGTTTCGAACACTGAAACGGCGTTTCGAAACAGGGTCGTTTCGTACGTCCCGTTTCGAACGCGTTTCAGCATTCGAAACGCGTTTCGAGGAAACACTGGACCCCATATGCTACCATTCACAAGACAACATAGAGAGGTCTCAAAGTGACAACTAAGTTCTAAACCTTGAGCCAAAAAGAAGGCATGGTGATTGTCATCTCAAAAGCTTATGCACGTTGAGTCTCTGAGTGTCTTGCCCACGATTGAATTGATCTCGGATTAGTATCTCGTAAGGAGGTCAATAAGCCTATCTCGACCCGTAAAATAATTATGGTCATGAGGGGTTGGGGCCCTCTTGATATTAAATCATAATTAAGATGGAAAGTTTCCCATTCATAAAATTGTGGATGAAAAAGAGGAGGAACAGAATGATGGCTGGAATAATGTGGAAAAAGTGGATGAATAGAAACACAAATGCTGTTGACATATAGGGAGTAAAAGGTTCAACTATGTAAAGGAAAAAATGCAAGGAATTTTGAAGCTGGATAAGAAACAGACACATGACTCTCACAATGCTCGACAAATGTAGATAAAGAAGAAACAAATGTTGTGAAAGGATGTCCCACCTACAAATATCATCAAATACGGGAGACTATGGCTTAGGCACCAAATCTGATACTAGAGATGTAGAGCACAAGAATGTATTTTACAGCTGTTACAGCATAAACGATAAAATAAACAAGAAAATCAATTGTGCCTCTCTTACCAACATCTGCCTCTAGTGACAACAACAATACGCAGCAAAATGAAATAATTTCTAATTTGAGGGTCCCCAGAGAGAAGACTACTGCAGACAAGCACGTATGCAATTCTAGAAAAAACCTTGTTGCTTATGATTCAGAGCAATTGAACAGAAAGAGAAGTAACAAAAGTTACAAATCCTATGACTCTGAGAGAAGATTTGATGCCAGTGACTTGTCCCATACATCACACAAAGCAGTGGCATAAGTCTCTGCATTTAGTTGCCCTGAAACTGTCAGATAGGCTGGTCTCCCAAAAAAATCCTGCAAAAAGTTTTGATTTGATTAGTTACACAGAAAACGTCATTGTCAACAATAGATACCAAGAAAAGCTTACTGAAAACTGGACCTACCATGTTCTCATAGAACTAGCCTATGTGCAGTCTGCAAGTAGTAATGAGTTGATGACAGCCTTTACAATTAGCAATGAGTGGACAGCGGCTTTACACTCAAATTTACCTGAGAAAGTATGCAAAATACCATACTTTCATACAAGGAACCAAAATGCACAGTGATTGAAAGCAATTAGATAACAATTTGAAATTTTGATTAAGATGCCATGTTTATCTCAATTCCATCTTGGGAAGGACTGCCTTGTTTTACCTCCATACTTTCACTTTTCTCGCTCCTTCCTTGCTTCCACTTGTTATGAAGATGCTAGGTCTTCCTTGTAAATCTTTTTTCTTGGAATTTGCTTCTAGTATGACTTTCTCGCCCTTACCATTTTGGCAAGTATAGCAATGGTTTCCTATCCTTTCCTTATTTGCTAATCCAACAGATACTCATATAATGTTCTTGTCATGGAAAATTCTGGAGATTGATCCCTCCACTTCTCAAGATCCTTCAAGAACAAGCTTTGGCATGCCTCCAACATTTCTTGCTTCTCTTTTATTATGAATCAAACTGAAACTTTTCTAGGGAGAAATCCCATATGAATACACTTATTCCCTTGAAGAGTTGAGCTCCTTACCTCTTCGACCCAAGACATGATTTCCCCCACCTCTTTCAAAACTTATGCTTAAAGATGCTTCGATTGAATTTTTGAAGCTTTGCACATCATATATAAACAGGTGCTAAGATGCGTCCTGTTCCGGAATGCTGTGTTCTGGAATGAAAGTTCCGGAATTCAGCAGCGTTCCGGATTGGAATGCTGCAAAGGAATTTTTTTTTCTGATTTGTTTTTGAACCATAGATGCCCAGAAACGTGTTTCTCCTCCCAGAGACGTGTTAAAAAAAAAACAGTTTATTAAAAAAAATTTGCTCCTCTTCACGGCCAGAATCGCGCCAGCTATGGAGGAGCTAAATTTTTTTATTTTGATCTACAAGTGTCTGATCAAGGCGTGTGCAGTCGGCAGGCATCTACTCGGCGATACGGAGGTGGTGTGCACGGTGCCGGGGGGATCTGAGCTTCGCGGAGATCGAAACGATCAGTATTCGATTTTTGGTAAGTGTAGGCTTGTTTTTTTGCAAGTGTTGACATTGAGCTATAGGCAACCAAATCAAGCGTAGTTTGGCTCTAGACCACCTTTCTTCATGCCCACGGTGATTCCTACGGGGTCAATTTCAACCATTACGGCATGCCTTGCGAGATTTGAACACCACAATCCAAATGCTTATTTGTTTTTGCCATTTTCACAAAATGACTTGTGGGCAACCGATTCAGGTGATGTCTGAGCCTAGAATGCATTTCCACATGCCTACAGAGACTCCTGTAACATCCGTTCCACGATGCCGGTGTAGGGTCGAGGCCTTTGGGGCGAAGTTGAGCTTACTGAGGGGGATGTGGCTACACACCATGGCACGGCAGACTACGTCAGCTTGGCTTTTCGGACTCTATTCTCGTGGCAGTGGTTGCTCTGTATGAGAGAGTTCTAGCACGTATTCGGCTGGGTACTGATTTGTCTTCTCCCATCCGTAGCACCGTTGGCATCAAGCAAGGCTTATGCATAGATAGATCTCAAATAGATGTTTCCAGGCGGAGGGACATCTATTTTATCAGGATGATGGATTGTGAATGTGCCAGCCATCTCATCACATGCAGTTTCTGTATTTGTAGTTTTTGTTTCTTTTAGATGATTGAGCTTTTAAGCTCCTACTATGCATACTCGACATAATACCTTTTATCAGTCCTATGTACCTTAGGGTATTTTAAGGACATTAATAAAGATCTCTCTCTCTCTCTCTCTCTCTCTCTCTCTCTCTCTCTCTCTCTCTCTCTCTCGCTCGCTCGCTCGCTCTCTCTCTCTCTCTCTCTCTGAGAGCAATGGTTGTTCCTCCCTAGCTCCTCCAATGATGGCTGTTCCTCCAACGCTAGCTACTCCCTAGTTGTCATCCCCCTGCTGCTGCCTCCATCACCCTGATCTAGTTGCCATGGCCCCAAAGAAAAAGGGGGGAGCTAGCTCCCTAGTTACAAGCTAAGATTCACTAGCTATGCTAGAAAGCAGGACTTAAGCTAGAAAGCAAGAAGAGAGAATGCTTAAGGAGGCTAAAGAGGAGCAATCATCATAAACTGAATAAAGGAATACAATGTTGCCCTATATATACCCTCTCCCCGAATCAAATAGAGGACTCAAAAAAGGGAGTGAATACGATTTGGAGGGAAAAAAGTGCACCTTCCCAATAGGAGGACCCCCACTCCAAATCAACGTGACAAAGTCCAAAAAATATGACCAAATAGGGCCCAAGGCTAGTATATGAATAAAAAGGGCCCTTAGGCCTGCTTATGCATAATAACGAATAAAAGAATGGACACGACAAATGTAATGAGCCAAGTCCATAACTCACCCTGCAGAAAAACAAAGCCCTCCACCTGCTAGCAAGCATAATGACTATCTAAAACAATAATGTAAGCATGCTAAATACTGAAAAATCACGAACTAATGGAAATATTGATGGAGAGGACATAAGTCGTCACAACAGATAACAGGACGACGCAGATGGGTAGCCATACCTAAAAACATACGAACAGAATGAACATCGGTTGGGACAGGCCAATTCTCAATAGCCTGAACTTTTCGAGGATCAAGACGAATACGTCCACCACAAATAAGAAAACCCTTCAGCCACGACAAAATAACATTTGGACAGTTTGGCGAACATTGATGCTTAACAAGTAACTCAAACACAGATCAGACAAAGAAGTACTAAAAACAAGAATGTCATTAAAATAAACTAATACACAAACACCTAGAAGAGGACATAAAATATTATTTATAGCATTCTAAAATGTGGGTGGACCATTCTTGTAATAGATCCTAACACCACAGTAGGGCAAACACTAACTGATCCACCCAACCTTGCCTACTCTCTGATATAGAGTAAGCCCCTCCTAGCCCAGTGTGAGGACTGGTAGCATGCTACTGCCAAGCGTCGGCCACGTGGCACTGACGTGGCCGACTGCACGTCGGGACCCAATTGGGGGCCCTATCCTGCTAACAGGGTCCCTAGGCTGTGTTAGGCCCGCCATGGCTATGGACCGTGCTGGGGCACACTACTCACACTGTTTGGCCCTGTTGGTCATGTACGCTGGACACGACCCTGACTGTGGTATCTGACCTGTCTGTGTTCCCTAGGGTTCGGCACTGGTTACGAGCTCGTAACACTCCCTCCCCCTTAAGAACCGTCTTGGTCCTCTAAGACAAAGTCTGGAAAAATCTTGCGAAGGACGCTGCCTCTTTCCCAACTGGCATTCTCAACAGGCTGATCATTCCCCTTAACCAGATATTCTTGGTATAGAGTATGACGAGTCTGCGTCTCTCTACTATCAAGAATCTCCTCTGGTTCATGTGGAGGTTGCTGAGGATCCAATGGGAGAACTAGAACACTGTCCCCTACCAGATTGTCTGATCTGGTTAAGGCTTTTCGTAACTGACTTACATGAAAGACTGGAAACCTTACTGCTGTGTGGGAGTTCTAGTTCATAGGTGACCTCGCCCAGTCTCCTACTGATGGTAAAGGGACCACAATACCTTGGAGACAACTTAGCAAACACTCTTGATTTGAGAGTTTTAGAGTCGACTGGGACTCTCAAGTAGACTTTCTCACCAGTGGAGAACTGCACATCCCGTCTGTGGATCTGCATAATGCCTGGCTCGATCCTGGGACTGCCTAATGCTACACTTAGCATGTTCTATCATCTGGTTTAGGTCCTCTAAAAAGTTTTTGGCTGCTTCAACTTTTTCTTGTTTAAACCCTACAACTGTGGGTGAGCGTGGCTGAAAACCGTACATCAGAATAAATGGGCTGTATCCCGTAGCTGAATGTTTGGTACTGTTATAAGCAAACTCTAATATCGAGAGATACTCCTCCCAATTAGTTTGCTTCTTGCTGACGTATGCACGAAGCATATCCTCCAGCACTTGATTTACCCTCTCTGTTTGACCGTCCGTCTGTGGATGGTCTGAGGTACTCATATTAAGTTTAGTATGGAGATGATGGAATACTGCCCTCCAAAAATTTCCAGTAAACTTACTATCCCGGTCGCTGACTATGCCGGAAGGTAGACCGTACAATTTAAATAGCCCGTCTACAAACAACCTCGCTAACTCTGGAGCTCTAACGGTTGTTTTGGTCGAAATGAAATGAGCCATTTTCGTCAAACGGTCAACTGTGACCCATATAGCGTCATTACCCTTTTGGGTTTTAGGCAGGCCTACTATAAAATCCATGGAGATACTCTCCCATTTACCAGCTGGTATTTCTAAGGGATGCAACAACCCTCCTGCCTTTAAACGCTCTGCTTTGTTTACTTGGCATTTCTGGCACCTGGTTACATACTGGTGGACGACCTTTTTCATACTGGGCCAGAAAAATTGCCTACGAAGAAGCTCATAGGTCTTCTGTATGCATGGGTGTCCCGCACTAGGATTGTCATGACATTCATATAGGACCTGCTGCCTATAATCCTCTGAATTGGGGACACATACTCTATCTCTATAGAGCAAGTACTCATCCTGAATGGAATACTGTTTCCATTTGAATCCTTGAGTCAACTGACCCTCAACCACTGGGGTTTGCTTGGGTAATACATGCTCAGAATTCTCAACGTCATCTGATGACGTATACTTGGACTCATCATCATCCTCAACGGAAGCTGCCGTATTCTTGGATGAACTGGCACCAGCCCCGGGAACTGGTTCTGGAGTCTGTAACTGTCTGCTCTGGACTGAGTTCCAGATAGTAGAGAATGCATCATGCTGGCATTTCCCTCTCAAGGACTCGAGTAACTCATTACGAATCTGAGTAAAACTCAGCTCGTTTATCATAGGCATTCTGCTAAGGGTATCTGCTACTGTATTGAATTTTCCACGTCTATATCTGATAGACATGTCAAACTCTTGCATCAACTCTGCCCAACGAGCTTTCCGACCTCTAAGCTCAGGTTGATTGCAAAGGTATCTGAGACTCTCATGGTCTGCCAGGACCTCAAAGTTGGCACCATACAAATAATGCCTCCAAGTCTTAAGGGCATGGACTATAGAAAAGAGTTCCTTTTCATAGGCACTGTACCTAGTCTGAGCTGGCTCGAGTTTTTTACTCTCGAACGCAACTGGTCGTCCACCCTAAGTTAGCACAACACCTACTGCAAAGTCGCTAGCATCTGTTTCGACCACAAATGGCTGATTGGGGTCGACGACTTTTAAAACTGGTGCTGTAGCTAAGGCTGCTTTGAGAGCATCAAAGCTCTCCTGCTGTGTGGACTCCCAAATGAACTCCTTTCCCTTCCCCTTAAGAAGATTTGTCATGGGAACTGCTATCTGAGCATATTCCTTGACAAATCGTCTGTAATATCCTGCCAAACCAAGAAAGATCTGAAGTTCCAAAATATTCTGAGGTCTCAGCCAACTGAGTATGGCTTTAACCTTATTTGGGTCCATCTTAATCCCATCTGAAGAGATAATGTGACCCAAATATGCTACTTCTTCAACGAAGAATTCACACTTGGATTGTTTAGCATAGAGCTTATGCTTCATGAGCAGTTGAAACACCTTTCTGAGGTGTTTTAGATGCTCCTTCCTTGTTTTGCTGTAAACGAGGATGTCATCTAAAAATACGACTACAAACTTACCCAAGTATGGTCTGAGGACACTGTTCATCAAGGTCATAAAGGTAGCTGGAGCATTTGTGAGCCCAAATGGCATCACCTTAAACTCATAATGACCGTGACGAGTCCTGAAAGCTGTTTTCGAGACATCTTCCGATTTTATACGGACTTGATGATATCCCGATCTGAGGTCTATTTTGCTGAAAAACTTAGCCCCGTCGAGTTGGTCAGACAACTCGTCTGCCCGAGGCATAGGGTATTTATTCTTAATTGTGACTTTATTGAGGGCTCTGTAATCTACGCAAAGACGCATAGACCCCTCTTTCTTTTGACCAATAGGACTGGTGAGGCCCATGGTGAACTACTGGTCTGAATTTGGCCTTTCCCAAGATAATCTGTTAACTGCCTAGTTATTTCTTCATCCTCTGTTCGGCTGACCCGATACGGAGGTTTAGAAACAGGTGCTATACCTGGTACTAGGTTTATTACATGATCTACCTCTCTGCTAGGTGGTAAACCATGTGGCAAATCCTCAGGAAAAACATCTTTAAATTTAGACAATAAAGTTTCTAATTTACTGATTTTCTGCTGAATAGAACTGGAAATAGAAACTTCAGGAATAAACTGAAAGTCACATAAGAATACCTGATGGTCTTCGTCTCTGATTAGCTGACAGAGCTCTGAACTGCAGACCATAGGACTGTTGGGAACATCATGCTCCCCATGCAACTGGATCTCTCGGCCTTTATGCTGAAAGCTGAGGGTGTTCTCCTGATAGTTTCTGTGGAGAGAAGGTCCTAAACTGTAGAGCCAATCTCTCCCGAGAACAATGTCTGTACGATCCAGGTGCATTATCTGAAAGTTTATTTCATCTTGGTACCCCTGAATACTAAGATTCAACTTACTTACCATAGTTTCCCATATTCTTTTATCTTCACCCTTAGCTAATGAAACTATGTACCTATGCTGACTAGGTACTTCTAGTAGTTTAAGCTTTTTAACCAGGGTGTAGTTGATGAAATTATGGGTTACCCCATCATCAACCATAACTCTTACTGACTGGTTACCAACTTTCCCATGCATACGTACTAGGTCATGCGGCCCAAAGCTGAAGGGTCTCGCTAGCATTGCAGAGGTCAGCTGGCAACAGTGTTCATGATCTTCATGATACACTTTGATCTCGGAAGCTGCCGAGTCACTGGGGAAACATACAGTCTGAACAAGATGAACTTGTTTTATATCTTTCTTATCTTTTTTAGTGAAAGGCCCCTTGGGACACTGTCTGACTGTGTGTCCCTTGCCCATACACACAAAGCACAAACGTTCTTGTTTAGCTTTCTCAAAATCATCTGGTTTTAAGGGCTGTATGAGTGAAGGGCGTTTCTGAGGAGCTTCACCTTTAAATTTATCTTGGTTCTTTCTTTTTAAAAATTTCTTTTTAAATTGAAAGCCTTTCTGAGGAGGCTGCTCAGAAAGTGGCTGCTATCTCACCCTCTTCCTACCCACTGAATCATCATAGATTTGAGCATATCTGAGAGCTTGCTCAAGGGTAGTAGGCGAGTTTCTCTGGACCTCTACTTTATATTCATCTTTGAGGCCACGGACAAATCCCCTAATTTAATCATCCATATGTTTAATCTTTAAAATTGCTTCTCGATACTGTGAGATATATTGGATGAGGGACTTGTCCATTACTGTTCTTTCCCAGGCTTCCCAGGCTCTATCAAGTTCATTTTCTGGTAGAAATTCTCTTAGGAAAGCTTCTTCAAAAGCTTTCCATGACCGGGGAGTCTGCCCAATCTCCTGGAGATTTAACCACCACTTATAGGCCATAGGCCCTAAGGAAAGACTGGTCTCAATAGCTTGCAAATGGTCAGGGGTCTGTTTAAGAGCATGAATGTTCTTCCATTTGCTGAGGAAGGTTTGTAGAATATCTGCATTTCTATCCTTCTCTTCCCCATTAAAAGTAGGAGGCTTTAAATCTTTAAAAACACTGGGGTGAGATCGTAAAGTCTCACCCGAAACTGATGGAAGTGGAGAAGGGGATAACTGAGAAGTGGAGGGAAGGCTTCCTTTCGCGGAACTCAAAATCAAGCTTTTGAGTTCGGCGAATGAGTCGTCCACATTGGACTTGAAATTGGCTAATGCCAACTTCAGTTCATCCACTTCTGTTACCAATTGGAGAAACTGCTCCTTGGTAACCAGTTCGTCGAGTTCTTCGGCGAACTGTTCCTGTTCTTCCAATTCCATTGGTTCCTTCCCTTTTCTGTAAGCCAAGGCTTCTGTTTCAAGTTCGTCGAAGCCTCTCTCCGGGCGTTGATCAGGTCCCTGAGGAGTGGTCATCTTCGGAACTGAAAGAGAGGTACCTTAACTTCTGAAGGAAAAAAAGTCTTAAAAGACTAATTTATAACTGTACAAGGGAAAGGAAAGATGACTTAGCTGTTTATGAGGACTGTACTTCCACAGAGAGAATCAAGAAAAGCCCTTTCAGCTCTTCCTCCACTGCTTTCAGATCTGCTGTCTGGAAAAATCAGAGATCAGGGTACCAAGAAAAAGAAACAAACTTCTGATTGTCTTGACCCCTTCCCTCGCTGTCTGAGGTGTATACTTTTTGCTCCAAAATTTCCGTTTTAGAACCCGAAAACAGCTGCAAACTTGTGGTTTCTGCCAAAGACCTTCCTCGCTGCCAGGGTAGTGGTCAATCTGTCTTCAAAATCAGATTTGAAGAGTTGAAAACAATGGAAAAAATCTGATTTGGGTCTTTGAGGACCCTCGCTGTCTGTCTTCCAGAACTGTGGCTCCAAAAAATCGGGATTTGGGGCCTAACCTCCCTGGAAAATTCTGATTTGAAGTGTGCTTCTCCCTCGCTGCCAGGCAAGTAGCCTCCCTGCTCAAAATCCCTACGATTTGAGGCTCACCTCTCTTGCAAAAGGTCAGATGCTTCAAGAACCCACAGCGCTGGATCTGTATATTTCTCCCTCTCCAGATTCCGCTCAGATCTTAGTAATTTCCTTTTGTAAATCAGAACTAGATCATCTATACTACAGCGATGGATCTATGCTACAGTAGAGTTCTGATTTTTTCCTCAGATGGCTTGGAATTACACTGAAATTTCCAGGTTAGATAGCTGTCTCTACAACGATTTCTCTCCTCTAAGCCTTTCTGAAAATCTCCAAGATCTTTCCTATCTTCTGATAGCTTTCTTTACTGCTGCTCCTGAACTCCCTAGGATGGAGATGGCTCTGATACCAGTGTAATAGATCCTAACACCACAGTAGGGCAAACACTAACTGATCCACCCAACCTTGCCTACTTCCTGATATAGAGTAAGCCCCTCCTAGCCCAGTGTGAGGACTAGTAGCATGTTACTGCCAAGTGTCGGCCACGTGGCACTGACGTGGCTGACTGCACGTCGGGACCCAACTGGGGGCCCTATCCTGCTGACAGGGTCCCTAGGCTGTGTTAGGCCCGCCATGGCTATGGATCGTGCTGGGGCACACTACTCACACTGTCTTGCCCTGTTGGTCATGTACGCTGGACACGACCCTGACTGTGGTATCTGACCTGTCTGTGTTCCCTAGGGTTCGGCACTGGTTACGAGCTCATAACAATACTGAACACCAAATGGAAGGACACGAAACTCATACAAACCTAAATGAGTACGAAATGTAGTCTTATGCTCATCAGAAGGACGCATCCTAATTTGGTAGTATCCATAACGTAGGTCAATTTTGGAAAAGATGGAAGAAGTGCCAAGCTGATCAAAAAGGTCATCCATGTGAGGCATAGGATACTGATTACGAATAGTAAGCTTGTTTAAGGCACGATAGTCAATGCAAAGGCGTTTGGTTCCATCTTTTTTGGCAACAAGGAGGACAGGAGTACCAAAGGGACTATGGCTAGGAACAATGAGGCCCTGACGTAAAAGGGAAGCAATCTCGAGCTGAACCTCATCATGTTCAAATTTAGACATACGATATGGAGCACGAGAGGGTGGGGTAGCACCACGAATAAGATCAATAAAAATGGTGGCAGAGACGTAGGTTCTAAAAAGACAACAAAATACTGATGCAATAAGTCAGAAATCACCTGAGGAAGAGGACCCATGGATGGAGCAGAAGGAGCAGCAACTGATGTACTCTGAATGATAAGAAGAGCAACTGATGTACTCTGAATGATAAGAAGAGCTGCACCCTGAGCCTTTGGCAGGCTACACATAAACTGCTTCCCGGTAACCAACTGATAGTCACCCTGGGAATCAATACCAGAAAGTAAATGATGTCGACTAGCATGTGTAAAAGATAGTATCTGCTGAGAAAGATCCACAACAACAATACCAAGTGAAGAAAACCAGTCTGCACCAAGAATAATGTCATAGCGCTTCAGAGGAATAATATAAAAATCTGCCTGTCCAGAGAAGTCACCAATGCTATAGTCCAAGCCTTGAAACATCTGAGAGCTGATAAAAGAATGTGAGCTAGCAGCCTCGACACTGAGAGACTGTGTAGCAGAAATAGGTGTAGCACGAATCCTAGTGGAAATGTAACTGCTAATAAATGAATGTGTACTGCCAGTATCCACCAAAGCAATATACGCTTGCGGAAGCAGGATCATCAAGAAGCGGGTCAACCGGCTCATCAACAGAATGTGGGTCAGGAATATCAAGAATCTGGATATAAACATCAGAATCATCAGGAGTAAGAGCCTCACGGTAAAAAACAGCAGTAGGAGGACCAGGAGACTGTCGGCAATCACGGGCTAGATGATCTGGATTCTTACAACGATAACAGAGTCGCTTCTGCTGAATCTCAGCGAACTCTGCGGCTGAATAACATCAAACAAAGGCATGACTAGGTGTAGGAGGGCGAGGAGGAACGGTAGTAGAAGAAGCCAAAGTAGGAGAAGTAGTGGAATGAGAACGAAAAAAACGAGAAGAAGTGGATAACTCAGGATACTTATGCTGCAAGGTAGTAGCCAAGGACATAGCATCTGAGAGAGTAGGAGGCCGAAAAGATGAGACATCATATCGTAAGAAGCCTCTAAGACCGACAATAAAACATTAAATAAGCTCTGTAGGATGAAGATCAGTAAAAAGGTAGGAAAGCTCAGTAAACTGATCAATATAAGCAATCAAATCACTAGTATGGCGAAGACTACGAAACAGATCACGTTGGCGAACCAACCACTGTGGGTCATCATATCCATACAAAGATCATTACGAAAAGTAGGCCATATATGTAACCCCTCATGAGTAGGCTCAGAGCGATAGACACGCCACCAAGTCTGAGCTCGACCATCTAAATGTAATGCAGCCAACTGCACTTTCTGGGTGTCAGTCTTGGGATACATAAGAAAATAGGTCTCTAATTTAGAGAACCAACTTTCCAAGATATTTCCGTCAGACGAACCGGAATAAGTAGTAAGCTGGATGCGATGATGAAAATCACGAGCAAAATGGGGCTCATGATTACTTGAAAAAGTAGGAGAAGGAAATCCTGGTGGTGCGGAGGGAAATCCTGGTGGTGGTACAAAAGACCCGAAAGGAGACCCATAAGGACTAGCACTATATGAAGGGAGACCAAACGTACTACCAAATGCACCTCCTGAAGATGGAGATGGAGCAGGAGCAGGCGTACTCAAAATAGGAAATAAAGGTGCTTTACCAGGACGATGAAGAATGTCTGGGGGGGTGGTATCCCCTCGTGGTAGGATAGTCTCAAGGCTAGAAAGAACACAATCAATACGACTCTCAAGATGATCCATGTGGGCATCAATATGTGTAAAACGATCATCTAAAGAGCTCCACAGTGGGTCTTCTAATGAAGAAGTTGCCATAGGGACTTAAGGAAGAGACAAAACCCGAGGGAGAGGACGTTTGTTGTCACCCCAACTTAGTCAAACTTCCAAAATCACCAAAAATGGCACAAAAACAGCCAATCAAGATGGATGATAATCAGAAAATAAGGGGCTGAGAAAGTAGAATAATGGACAGCAAATGTGCAAGGCCAATAAGTAGAAGGGTTCTAACAAAATGGAAAAAGGAAGGAGGAGGGTGCGAGGCAGCAAAATGACAAATATGAGAAGGAAATAGGGGGCTGTCAAATGGGCGCAAGCAATACCTGGGTGGGTGTTGATCTTTCGTCCAATCAGTAGTGCCAACAAAGAGAGGTAAAAGCTGAAGATATGACAGAATAGATGCGCCAACCAGCCCCCAATCCGAATACTCAACTCGCGCCAAAAAGCTGAAAAAAGTGTTGAAAGAGGGCGCTAGACAGCCGACAAATAATCAGCAAAATGAGCAGCAAGTCGATGGAGAAATCCGTCGAGAATGGTGAGATAATAGGGTGTTGGGCAGCCACTACCAAGATCCACAATATGCTGAAATAAGTAGGCTGGAAAAGGTGCTAAAGTAAGGCACCGATCGGCCTCCAATCAATAGCCGAAACGGACAGCAAGTCGGTGAAGAGAATTGCCTCCTCAATGATAGTACGTAGGGTGAGGACATGATCAAAAGTGCTATAACCCCGGCGGAAGCCAGCCTGGCCAGTCACATACAATAGTCGAGAATCAACCTCTGCCGTAACAAAGTTTTGGAGAATATTGGCATACAACTTGACCATGGTATGAGCAATCATAATAGTGCAATAGTTGTGGACATTCATGGCATCGCCTGCTTTAAGAATGGGGTGAAGGAGATTGGTGGCCCAAGGTATGGGGAAACCATCAATGACAGAGCGCTACCCAAGCCTCCTTTTTGACACTGCCTTGACTACCGCTACTCATGCCATTGCGCCCTTTCGCCGCTTCTCTTCTCATCATCGTACCCATAATAAATGGTATAAACGACTGTTCTTTCTTCCAGAAATATGTCGAGTTCCTCAAAATCTCCAATTCTACACGTTCTTCTTCTGCAGAAAAGCAGCTTCCTTCTCTTCTCCGCAAAAAGAAAGTGGCCTACCTTTCTTCCTGTTCCTCCTGCCTCCTTCGCTCCCTCCACTCTGCTTCCTCGGCTACTTTTTGGAAGATCTTTCTTCATAAGCCCCTATCCATTGCACCCATCCTTCTTCAATCCTGGGTCGACTATGCAACCAACCTATACACAACTGTTCACCCTTCCATCTCTCTTTCTTCTCGTCCTACCCACTGTGACCTCTTTGCTCCTGACATGGTTGAAGCCACCATCTGCAAACTCAAGAACAATCGTACATTTGACATTCACCTCCTTTCAGCCGAGCTCCTCAAACCAGTGCCAAACTCACCTCGGGACTTGGCACTAGGGAGAAGGAGAGGTAGAGCAGAGAGTGATCAGCAAGGACCGAGGTAGACATGGTGAAGGATGCCAGGCGGGGCAATAAAGCAGGAGATGCAATGAAATAGTCCACTACGTTGTGACCGCCACCAAATGGGTGGCAAGTATATGCAGAGGAGGATGGCCACTGAAGAAGGCTTAGAAATGTACTCATTCAGCGAGGAGATGTTCTCGGGAGTGGTGTGCCACGTGTAGGTGTGGCATGTGTCTCCCATAGTAGCTGAGGACGAAGCAGCGACCTGTGGCGATCGAGCGCTGATAGAATCAGTAGGCATGGTGGACGCAATTTCCAAAGTACGAAGACGTTTCCGAGAGCTTGTAGACATAAACTTTTTAGCACGCTTTGTGCGCAAGACAAAGCCTGGAGGCAGGCGAAACGAAGCCATAGTATGATTTGCAAGAGATAGATGAGAGAGGAAGCAAAACCCTAATCAAGCAGTTTTACGGAAATGAGCGTAACTTTTTCATACGAAGTCCGATTGACCCGAAAATTGATTCAGATCAAAGGTAAGACAGAGCACTACGCAGTCGTCAGCCTGTACTTGCAGTACGGTACGGATCCGTACGGGCTGTACTTATTTTACAAACTGCGAAAATTTTGAGATCAAGAAAAATCAAATTTTCAAGACACAAACTGTTGAGGATCGATTGCAAAAGGATAGCAGCAATGAAATCTTGAGAAATAAGCTTAGAGTAGCTAAAAGTGATGCAAGAAAGTGTCAACATAAAAGGTAGATCTAGCCACAAAGAAAGCTCGAAAGAAGTGAGAGAGAGAGAGAGAGAGAGAGAGAGAGAGAGCTTTATTGATTTTTCCATGCCAAAAGGCATATAAGACCAGTAAGAGTACATGTCAAGTATGTGGTAACCATGGGAACGTATATAAACGTCTCCAAGAAAAAACTACGCATAAAAGATGAACAATATAACTGTAAACTACAAATTGCAAGTTGTCCATAAATGGGAGCAAAATAACTGCTAAGAATAGAGTCATATCATCTTTTCAGATCTTCTGAAACACAAAATGGATCACAAGTTGGCTGTCCACCTTGTAAAATCATAAGCTTTCATCATTCATCTCCTATGACAATATCCCAAACCTCAGCATATTCCAAAACGTCTTGCATTTCAAACTTCTGAACTTGATAGTTAGTACCATCAAGCTTTTGGCTCTCATGCAATAACATAGAAGTACTCATCCTTAGCCATTATGAACGTTAGATTGACTGCTGAGAATCTAAACTTAAACAACAATCAAATAACAAAGTTTCCAATCTAGAAAACAATAAAGAACATTCAATCTGCCCCTCTTGGCTAGCGCCCAAAATCAGCAGCAAAGTATGGATGGAGATCTGTCTAAAAAGAGATTTAGCACTGGTTTCTCTCTCTAGAATCAGCAGTATGTTAATTTCTCTCAAATTATGCAATTTCTTAGATATAAAAGCTCCTATAGGATCCCTATACGTGGGCATGGCACATGACTTGCTTTGATATCATGATAGAAAGCTATAATCTAGACTTAGACTAATAGCATTCAAGCATAACGCAAAGAGAGAATACAACAGAAGAGAAAATTGCAATAGTTGATGGTATAATGAGTGAATTCCCAATGGGGAATAACTATGACATATAGCTATACAATGACTCTGCAATTCACATATAACCAAGAGTCAGGGAACTTGGAAAGCAAAACAACATCTTGGACAGGAATGCCAAATGTGCATGCAAATTGGCGCGCGTCAGTCCTAACCATGTTGGCGGAGAACAGGATGATATCTTGCCTCAAGATACAAGTATGCGAAGGATGAAGCTAGGATGCGGCGGTATGGGATGTCATAGCTTGTTGGAGGCCTCAGCATGCTTGATGGTGGTCTATAGCTCCAATGCACGAGGGTGAGCATTGAAGAGTACTGCCTATTTTATACCTTTGGCTAAGCATAAAAGTTATTATAAGTTGTACATTATTCATGGGGCATGTTATTTATTAACTACATGGGGCCCCTGATTGTAACTTAACTAAGTTGGTGCAAGTGGCCCACATGGCCAAGTAGCTCACCCATATGGTTGCCACCTATACATTCCATGCATGTGCATGAGGTGCTTGCCTCATAGAGGTCTTGGAGGACCCACGCCCTTCTCTCTCATACTAGCAATACATTCTGTCTTCTTACTTTTAGTGTTTCCAAGTGCTTAAGCAATTTCCCTTGGGTTTAATGTTTTCCAAAGCTAACTTTCTCAAGCTTCAAGGTTGATCTAATATTGCAATTAAGATACTCCATAAGTCTTGCAATTTATCATGGTATTAGGGCAGGTTGTGTTGCCTGTGAGTCTAAGCCTTTTCCATGCCCTCAACAGTTCATAGATACTAAGTAATAAACAAAATCATATCATCGGATAAGATGGCATTGACATAGCAATTCCTATCAAAGACCTAATGATTTTCCACAATCAACAATAGATGCCTTGTGGTGCCCTCCTACAATTGACGCTTGCTATTGATATTCTTGTACAAGAAAGTGGTGAATGAATTTCAAACACAAAGCCGTCAAACGAGCCCAATAAAGGCTATTAGAACTTTAGATGCCCTAAAGGGAGGTCACCTATACACACGATAATCAATTCATATATAGCAACCAAGTGCAAAAGTACGATATATCATCAACCCGATAGTGACCTGAAGTTTGGATATACTAGTCCAGTCTAAAAAAGTAAGGCTTGTGCAGCAAGCCTCAGTTGCATATAGTGCTATACAAGTGACCATAGTATCAAAAAGTTGACACTTATTTGGAGAATTGTCTCCTAAAAGAGAATTGCTTAAATTGGACCAAGGAAGTATGACCCTTCCCAAGTTGAGTAAAAGCTACATGTTGCATATTCAAAATAGGACCACTTAGCAATTCACTTAGATAGGTGTAGGATGAAATCTCCTCCAAAGGCTGGCCATCAACAATAAGCTCATGTCTCTATATGAAGGCTTTGGAAGTGTTGAATTCACAGCTTCACACCAAAAACTTCCAATGGAGGAACTAAAGAGAAGGTTGATAAGCTTTGTGGCCTTGTTCACTTCATAGGTGCGCTTATTAGTGCAAAGAATATGGTGATATATACGTCTGGCATCACAAAGGAGATTGGGGATGACTATGTTCCTAGACAACTTGTTTCTGATGGTAATGGCAATTGAAGTCATGCCAGGGCTCCTTGATAAATATAGGCAAGGAGGACTTGGGTCCATGATGATGGAAAGGGAAGGCAAGGGAGGCAATTGTATGGAGAGGAGTAGTGAGAAAGGTGGCCTAAGACTCCAAGGGACCATCATCGGGAAAGTGATGGAGTAGGTGTGCGAGAGAGTAGAAGTAGGCGTGTGATGTGTCTAAGGCAAAAAGATAGGCGTGAACGGTCAGATAAGGTGGTGGACGAGATGTGAAAGTCATAGATGAAGTGGATATAAGAGGGTGACCCCATCAGATAATCCCCAACACTATGGCCACAACTATGAGGTTGGTAAGTGAAACCTTCAAATTCTAGCCAACAAGCTAAGCCACTCAAAGTGGCAAACTTATAGGCTTTCCCAAAATGAAGCAAATGCTCACCATACGTCATGACCAGTCCCATCTGATCATTATACAACCTCATAATACTCGTATTCTCATCAACGATAGCCTGTATGCCAAGCAGATAGGTAGCATCACAAAACACTGATTGACGAGAAGCAGTTCCGTCATTAAAATTGCCAATCAATAGTATGTGTCACCACTCAAAGTAACGTATACTATGTAATGATAGATCATCATATAGAGAGTCTGCACACTTGGCAAAAGAGGACTTCTCAGGAGGAAAGTAACATACTGCTATAAAGTTATCCTTGTCCAAGGCAGCACCCTATCCAATGAGGCAAATCCAACACGTTCATCACGATTGATGAACTCAAGAACTGACCATAAAGTCTCTCTAAATAAGCATGTCACTCCACCTAAACCTCTGCTTCTCATTGATTGTGTCTTTGCACTAAATGTTGAATACCATTTAAACCCAGGAAACTCAAGTTAACCTCTTTCGGCTCTCATGCGTCTCCGCAAACGATAGTATATCCATTGTGTGATGAAGTCCAATAAATCTCCAGCTACCGATGATGAATGAATCCCATTGTGAATCCAAACTTCAATCTTCAACTTATGTGGAAGGTAAGGTGTAGCACTGATCTACATTCTCTTGAAGAAGTAAGATGGATAATGGTGTGGTATTATCTTTCTTTGTCCTCCAAGCATGATGTCAAACTGTAGTATCCAAGAAACTACATGCCTCTTGCATTGCATCTTGAGTGCCAGTAATACCCGTAACTTTAACATTGTGTGCTTTTTACTCTCTTAACTTTTCTTCTAGAAAAGTGGCCTTAATGAGACTATCCTTATGCAAGGAGTTCTTACCATCATTGTCATTTTTAAAAAGTGACGCCCAAGTCTTAGTGGTCTCTTTGGGTTGGATCAGCTCTTGTTCAAACTCCTGAATATGTCACAACCTCTGTCCACAATTGGCTATTCTCCTCCCATAGTTGCATGACTTCTGCCCTAAGGGTATGTACCTCAGATTTCGGCGCTTTCAGTTCATAGGCGAAAAAATTTCGAAGACTTCAGATGTAGAGTAGTTGGCAGTAGAAGAAAAGGGGTGATGGGAACCTTAGGGGTGTTAGCAGCGTGTTTAGTGGAGACATCACGGTGGCCAAGCATAGAGGGAGGGGGTGAGATAGGGCCAGGGACAAGCTGAAGCACAGGGACCCTGTGTTTGGGTGCCATGGCTAGGAGGAGGCACGGCATCGTAGGGCAGCCATCGCTAGAGGAGGCTGCTGCAAGAGAGGGGGTTCCAGAGATTGGAGAATCTTTAGGTAGATGAAAACTACAGTCGGTCATACACTTTTGCGTTGGTCGGTCAGCCCCTTCTGCATTTGACCTGGGTACTATTTTTCCAAAACTTTGGTGATACACATTGGACTTTATAAATCCGAACTTTGGCAGATGTCCGTGGAGACTAGCTCAGTAACCCAGCAAAATAGCTGCTCATCCACCATGCAATGCTCTACAAAAAGGGTCATATGCAATCATTGTCCTAACGTGAGTCGTGACTATGTCATGACAACTAACATCTATATTAACCCCTTCCTGGACCTGAAAATAGAACTTGTGAGACATTAGAGCCCAACACCTTTTGTACAACCTCCACCACAATTCCGGATTCTCTGGTCGCTCCCGAATGCCCTCCAAAAGAAAGGTTGACATACCTACCATGTTTATCTCCTTGTGTGGCAGATTCATAGAACTATGTCCACTTTACAGTATATATCATGTTACTCTAAGATCAATGAAATCAAAGAAATCTACTGCTTTCTTTTACCAGCAGATTGTCAGCACAGGGAAACGAAAAGGAGAAGACTTGCACCATTCTTCAGCTACTTTCATTTTTCATCTGTCCTTAGATTACTGAAAACTATAGAGTGTGCCCCACTTGGACTTCATATAAACCCACCCATAAACAAATGATGTTACCTGGGACCAATCAATTAATCCATCCTTCGTGCAAGGAATCTTGTTGATAGGAGTATTGGGATTTGTATGTGAATTTGGAATCTGTAAGTGCAACAGGAATGCAATTAATTTCACAGGTACGTATAATCAAACAAGTCTTCTTATCCTTCAAAAATTGATTAAACCAAAAATTATGACTAGGAAACAAGATTCAGAGCTTTGAAGAAAAGAAAGAGTATTGTGTGTGCAATAAAACAAAGTACACAAAGAGAAAAAAAGTCAACACAACAACAGGCCCCAGGGTGAATAGGCTAATAAATAAGGAATCACAAAAAATATCTCTCCAAATTTGAAAGCAAACTCTAGAGCAGCTATCAAGACTACCTTATTTCGTGAAGAGGAAGGAGCATGTCTATTGTTCTGAATGTGATTTAGATTCATGATTGGTACTATCGTCTCTTCCTAGACTAACTTGTATCTCTAGGAACGTAACCACTTTCCTCACAATATTTTGTGTAGTCATAAATGTTTCATGGGCGCGTTTCATACGTTGTTTCGTATGCGTTTCGAAACGCGTATGAAACGTCTGGTTCAGTTTCGAAACGGGAAAAAAAATTTAGGGTTTTTTCTTCTTCTTTTTTTAAATGTGTTTTTGAGGGTTTTTGGGGTTTACAGATGTCATAGAAAGTCTAGTAACAAGTAGATACATCCAATTTCATGAGAATGCTCTACAGAATGCAATTTCAAGAGGAGAAGCTGTGTATGGTGACTATGGTCACTTTCCTCAATCAATTATTGATACTGTCATGGATAGGTTATTAGGTTGCGAGAATCTGTTCATGCCCATTGCCAGTACATACTACAAAGCTTATGGCGCGGTTTTTGGGGTTTACAGATGTCATAGACAGTCTAGTAACAAGTAGATGCATCCAATTTCATGAGAATGCTCTAGAGAAATTAGAATGCAATTTCAAGCGGAGAAGCTGTGTATGGTGATTATGGTCACTTTCCTCAGTCAATTATTGATACTATCATGGATAGGTTATTAGGTTGCAAGAATTTGTTCATGCCCATTGCCAGTACATACTACAAAGCTTATGGTGCGGTTTCAGAAAAAAAAAAATTGGTTTTTTTTTTTTTCGATCGTTTCGAACACTGAAACGGCGTTTCGAAACGGGGTCATTTCGTACGTCCCGTTTCGAACGCGTTTCAGCATTCGAAACGCGTTTCGAGGAAACACTGGCGTCATGTTATATATCAATTGAAACAACCATATTTGGAGAGATTGGGGACAGTGGACCTACCCATATTGCTACCATCATTTTGTTTCGTAGTCACATCAATGGGGATGTCTTCATGAGAGTCTTGGATCTCAACAGGGTTCGGTAAAGGATCTTGCTGGTTCTCAGGCTCTCAGAATCACATGATAGACACTTCAGTGCTCTATTGTAAAAATAAACACCCTGGATGTACGTGTTTTTCCTTACATATCAACTTTGGCATTCAAAACATTAGCAATGCATATAACTATCTCTAACTCCATTAGAAACTCTAGCACCCTTTTTTTAACCTTATATAAAAATTCTGCATGTTCACCTCTGACGCATCCTCTTGAAGCCCATCCCTACAATTGCAGATTGTATATGATGTTTGATATGACACAAAAGTCATCATTAACATTAAAAAAAACCTTAGCTGGCTCATACAGTCACATGTGACTCAATCAGAAAATCTGAAAATTGAAGTATGAACTGACTGATGCTGCTTAAAGTCAATAGTCCTATTGTCATGTGTCAATGGGCCAGCAAAGATAAATTGAGGATAAAATTGTTTGGATGTTGCTGATCATTGCCACATTCTGTCCGTATTACGCTGTCTTTTTCAATTCATTCTTGAAATATTCCCTCATTTTTGTGGCATTCTCTTAGGTCCAGTTCATCTGCCCAGATTATGTTTAATAACATATGTTGTCCACTCATTCTTCCATATAAAAGGATGGCATGAGATAGATGGCTTTGAAAGCTATTGAATAAAAAGCTGGTAGCATTACAACATATGGAAAAATTGTGAAAGTAAAACAAGAACTCAGAAAATTAGCACAAAAAAACATCACACATCATACTTGATAAAATTAGGAAGTTTAAATTTTTGACAATTGCAATCCTGCCAACTTTTTGATAGAACGCAGATCTCAAAAGTTCACAAAATTTGATAGTACAGCTTCATTCTCAGAATCAGCCTTCTCACAATCTATGCCACCACATTCAAAGGAGCTTTTATCAGTATAAAAACTACACAATCCTCATACCAGTGTTGTGACACAAAACTGCTCCCCAGCTCCTTCACAATCTGCTGCTGTAACTATTGGACTTGCAAGCCATACAAA